>JAUMHI010000025.1:3767758-3802205 GCA_032359435.1 Enteromius unitaeniatus
TGTCTTGCCCTTGTTATTTCTGGTTGCCTGGTTACCGAACTCCCGCCTGTACGACTACTCTCTATTAAAAGATTGCATATGGATCCGAACGACTCACGTGATCTGTCACACTTTTGAAGATCAGTGAATTGAAGCTAATTATTTATTTTTTTGCAGGAATATCAAAGGTAAAACTCAAAACTATGTTATTGAATCTGTAATTTTCATATAGGTGCAATCCTGCAGGTATTAAAAGAACATCCCCGGTATAGAAAGCAATAAGCATATGCAATAAGCAATGAAACAAAGCTAAATAAACTAATAAATGTAATGTTATGAAGAAAAGACAAAAAAATACACTTGGGTTCTCAATATCCTTGCCCGACGTAAATGTAATTTTCTTCGAATTAATATAGACTCTTCATCTATGTGATCCTCCAAAAATTTACGAGCCATTCTCGTAATTTTGTTCTTTGTGTGACTGAAATGTGGGCATTGAATGACTAAGGCTAAGGTGAGAAATGCCGCTTCGTCTTTTAAAAAGGGGAGGAGACCGACAGAAAGTCAGAGTTTAGAGAATAAAACCTGCTCCTGACCAGGTTAGGTTCACCTAAAGTAAAAGTTACCTCTTTTTCAGAAACAGGCTAGACTTACCCTGCTTTCTCGAGTTTGACAAACCTGTCATTTTGAAGCAGAAAACCCACAGTTTCTCTTATTTCAGGGTTAACATTCTCTGAGTTTTCAATTAACCTCCTTTCTAAAACGGGCCCCTGGTCCTCCTGTTCTCTCCTTGTTTGTCTGAGTGTTCTCTCCTGTTCCTCGTGTTCCCCTTCCCTTTATATTGGTCATCCTTTCCCTCTTGTTTTGTCAGTTCATTGTTGTAAACTTACATGTTGTGCCTATGTCGGTAATTTCTAGCTTGTCTCCTCTCTAAGTGCTTTAGTTAATTCCCTGCTTTAGTTGTGTGTTTGTCCCCAGTCTTGTCTCATCCTGGCCTGTTTGGCTGGCTGTGGAGTGGCATCACCTTCTGTGCCCGGTAGACCACCGCTGTCTACCTCCAGTCACCATCTGCACAGCTCCTTCTCTCCAGTTGACCATCATCCCTTCAGTCTCCCTCTCAGCCTGCCTGACATCCCTCGTCTCCCTGAATACTGTTTGGACTGTGTTCACTCCCCTCCTCACCACTTCTTGTCTCCCTATTGTCTAATACATCTGTTAACACTCTCCCTGCCTTTGAATCCTCCCTCCAATGAACAAACAAATGAAGTTATTTATAAATACAAATTATTATAAATGCAATAATATACATTTGTATAAAATATTTGGGATATTTGGGAAGTGAGTGTGTGACTGATTGACTAAGTGAATTTATATAACAAGTTATTATAAATGTTTTTATCAAAAATATTCTCAATAATTAAACATCATTTGACATAATATAATACATTTACAATATTGGAGTTGATTTTAATAAAAACAACTATACCTTGATGTACTGACTGAAATACTGAATATTAGCATATGCTTCTGGATAGATTGGAGGAAAGGAAAGGAAAAGGAAAGGACAAAAAGGAAAGGAAAGGAAAGGAAAGGAAAAAGAAAAGAAAAGAAAAGGAAAGGAAAGGGAAAAGAAAAGAAACAGGGAAAGGGAAGGAAAAGGACACAGAAGAAAAGAAAAAAGAAAAGACTGGAAGTAGCCATCTGTGACGGTTTGCAGAGTATATTATTTTAGCTTGCCATAGTTTTTTGCTTGGTGTCAGATTCTTCAAACCACAACAAGGATATACCACAGTATAAACGCTCCAGCCCTGCAAGACTGCAGTACTGTACAAAAAGCAAAAGCCTGCTTTCGTCATCTCCAGGCATATGAGAGCATCCCATTAATGAGGAACACTTGTGCCTGTGTGCAATTCTGCTTATGTGCCTTTTAAAATGGTAACCATATTGATTTTAAGAGCTCCCAGCAGGCCCGTGTTAATGCTGTATATATATATATATATATTTATTTATTTATATTTATATATATATATATACACACACACGGCACAGAAGCGGTGACAATAATACAGCGTCTGACCAGCACTGCAGTTTATGCACCGCTCATGCATTGGCTTGAGATCTCATTAGCATGCCTGATGCAGATGCGAGAGAAAAGATGCACACACTGCTGATATATCGCTTTGGCCTAGATTTCCATTGTGGCGAGGGCAACCTTAATTGATACTGACGGCCCTCTTAGCTTTGAGGGTAAAAGCCTGCAAAAATTTCACCTGGGAGGTTTGACAAGGGCATGGCGACAGAGACCGCTTCCCACTCACAGTCTGGGAATATTGTTAAATATGAAAAGACACGCGTGTAATTAACCGCCACCGTTTGATGAGTCTCTGCTAATTCTTCAGAGGATTCGTTATATCAATACTTAACTAGAAATAATAATTACACTGTGACTCTTGATTATCTATGCATTTTTTTAAATCCTCAAATACTCCTCTGCGTTTGATAAGTCGGTCTTCCGATGGATAATCCCTGTAGTAAAAGAAAGGATTTAAGGCGTACGGAAACCAATTGTTCCTTTTAATATTGTCCTTTACCAGTGTTAAATCCAATTTGCTCCATCAACTTTCAGGATGATTTATTTTCGATTGCAAAGCGCCGCTTCCTGCCGATTCCACAGTGGGTAACCTGAGACTGAATTAAGTGAAAAGCCAAGCGTGAGCTGCCCCTGTCTTTGTCCTCTCTGCCTGTTCAATTAGAAGCAGAAAAGGGCCAAATGTATTTCTGTATGAAGTCATGCAGATTTGGCCTTGGGTTTAACACCGTACCGCCATATGACAGACTGATACTTCTCTGAAGGGCTGAGACATTGCTGAGTGGCCCTAATTAGTCTACATATGTCACCTAGAACAGTTTCTATGGCAAATTGCTCTCCCATGCTCCAACACATGTCCATGTTTTCATCAAATTAGTACGGGAATATGCTACACATGCATACAGATCATACACGGCTAGAATTGCTAATGCAAACACATTGAACTGAGCATTTTCTGGCCAAATACATCAGGCCAAAAGGCTCGGACATGATTTACTGTTGCCATGTATTGGATTTCACATAATAATGCGGATATAAAATGAACGATGTCTAACGGCGATAACGCTGGTATGATTTAGAGGATTATCACTTTGGTAGGTAGCACGGTTTTTATTTATATTTCTAAATCTATTTGAACTAGATTCCCCCCATTTTGTTTAGCTACATTTTCAGTATTAAAATGACTAAAAGAAACCATTTGATTTGAATGAAGCTGACAACAGGATACAAATAATGTGCTATCCTTATCTTTCAGTCGCATATGTTTGAGAAGCTTTTGTGCATATCAATCCTTTATTTACAGTTAAAATAAACAGTCTTTTTCTAAACAGCTGTAAACACGCAAACCCTCTGAACCTGATCTAATGAGATCTACATCCAAAGATATCTCATTAGCTATAAATTCTCAAGGCATTTTAAGAGGCTAATGTGCTGTAATACCAGACTATCTGAAACACCCCACTGTAAAAAAGTCGACCTAAAACGAAAGTACCAGGAATCCATATTTTTGAGCTCATCATTTTAAAACAAAAATGTGAGTGTACAGTATGCTGGACTTCTCCAGTTTTTTATTCTTCCCTAACTTTACCTTTTACATTTTTAGTGCTGCATCTAAAGCAATCAACAACCGATACACAGAGGCAAGTCTGTTCCTGTTACCCTTGATTGCATGTCACAGTATGGAAGAAAAGATCTTCTGCAACTTATGTTTTATCACAACTTTGAACGTTTCAGCTCCTTTTTTTTCTTACCCTCGCATATACAGGTCATTCTAAACCTGTATGACTTTCTCTTCTAAAGAATGCAAAAGGTGATTTTTTAAGACATAGTATTTATCATTATAATAATAATGAATGTTAACAAGACCTGGGTTTGTCAAGCAGCAAAAAGGTAAAAAGCACCACAAATGCATCACAGGCGAGGTCTATCTGGCTTGCATGATATATTCATAGACTTCTGAAGTCATTTAATAGCCTTGTGGTGTGCAGAACACACAATTTAACTCCTTGAAAATGTTGACATCTGCCCAAGTTTCAACTCACCGGTTCACTGATCAGGTCACAATGAATAACAGTTCACTGGAGAGGAAGATTATCAGTAAATATAGTCTTAATTTCAGTCTGTTCCTCACACAAAGCTCACCTAGGACTTTAGATGACTTAAAGCATTGTACACAATTCATACTAACCAATTTTAAGCTGCTTTTGCACCCATTCATTGTCACTGCATAAAAACAGCGACCAGAATATGGTATACGAAAATAACCCTCATATTGTTTCAAACCCATGCGATGGCAGAATTTACATGTTTAACTTTAAATGTCAATGCCGCCCTGCAGTTACTTCATAGATATTGCAAACTGCAGTTTAAGTGCAGAGGAAGAAGATAAGAGAAATACGATTAAAAAACAGGCAGACCGGATCAGATAATGGTTAATAATTTCCAACTCCTGAGCCCTTGAGTTCCTCAAAAGCAAACATTTTACCTTGACAGCTAAGCGCGTTATCCAGTACGGCATTGTGATAAGAACATCTTCAAGTTATGTAAGGCCTTGAAGCGCATCACCTTGCTTACCTTCAGTGCAGTATTTCCCTTTGTAGCCTGTATTGGAGCAATCGCACAGCACCTCTCTGTCCTGAATGGAGCAGCGACCTCCGTTGCTGCAGGGGTTTTGTTTGGTACACAGGTATTCCAGATCGTTCTTCACGCCCTGACTGTCCAGAAGAGCAGGAGGAGTCTCTCCCAACTTCAAGTTGGCGATCAAGCCTCGGAAAGGCGGCTCATATTTGACCGTGCTGGACGTAAGGGCTGAGAGACGCACGTCTGGTGGGATCCCACCGACGTACAAGTCGCTAGCCACCATCATTTCCCTTCGCTTGGACTTCACCTCCACCACTTTGCTCTCCCCGTCCATCGCCAGCATGGTTTCACGATAATTCCTCGTGAGCAGCACGCGATGCCAGCGTTCGTCGTTGACGTTTGTCTCCATGTGCAATGAGGCCGGCTCGCCGCAGTGGATGGCGAAGCGCAACTGCAGACGGCCGTCGTTGATCAAGAGCTCCAGGAAGTCGCAGTTCCCTCCATCGTCCAGGTACAGCACCACAGCTTTGCTGATGTTGGTCTTCATGGTGAAGCTCAGCTCTCCAGTAGATCCTGCCTCCCAGGGTCCATAGCGAACCCACTGACCGGGCAGGCCGTCGAACTCCAGAGCCGTGGTGACTGCAATGGCCACCATGAGCCCCAGCCAAACGGAGGCCTGCGAGAAGTTTGCGCTGCACCTCCACTTACGCGTCATCATCTTCCAAGCGTGCTCCTAATCCTCCTTTTCTAATGTTCCGTTTCTCTTAATCCACTGCAGAGGAGAGATTTATTCCCAGTCTAGCGTATTAATTTATCTGGCCTTTCGAAAATAGCGCTGCAGAAATAGCAAGGTCCCAGTTTTCTAAAAAAACCCTAATATTTCAGAGTTTCTTTTCACTTGATTCTCCATCTTGATTCTCTTCTGAGTAACTCCATTGAGGAACACTTCTGAAAGACCGTGTATTAAAAAAAAAACTCACACGGTACTTAGCGCTTTGAAATCTAAAACTGCCCTAAAAATCTAGTTGACTCGACATGTTAAAAGACCGATTTATGCATCTCACCCTCTGGTTAAAGAAGGATTACTGCTGCGGTTGTATTTTTCGTTTTGTGGGTAGTAGGTCAAATACATGATTTCTTTCCCCAGAGAACCTGAGCTTCCTTTAGAGAAGGGCATCTGCATTCCACCGGCAAGACGTCACCACCAGAAATCCTCTGACCAGGCCTCTGAAAGTAAAAAAAAACAAAAAAACATACAGTATGTTAATTTATGACCAAACTTGAATACTCTCCTAAATTCATATAGAAGTGTAATCATTTCTGGCCTTTAGTAGTGAATTTCTATTAAGGAACCAGTTTGATCAGAAAATCAAGACCTGGCAGTGTGATTCCCTCAACTGAGAATCTTTAAGTATAATGAAATCAATCTTTAATGCACTTTGCAGTGTAACAGACTGGGCTAGTTGACAGATCCCCTCACTGACTTTGCAAATTTGCCGATCAGTTCACGGATGAATATTCACAAACCAGCTCGCAGCTAGTGTTTTAAACAGCTCTGAGCCCCCTGAAGCCCTCTCAGTCAATCAACACCTCTCTCTTTCACCCATATAGTGGCTGAGCATAGTAGTGCACTAGTGCGATTGTCTGACAGCGGCATGATCACACCACACTCCTTTTATTTGTGTGCGCTTGTATGCGTGCCGAATTCATTAAAGGAAATATGCAAATCTGTGATAACTGCTCAATGCTTACAGCAAATCAACATTAACGTCTGATATTGCAGGTCAGTTTTGAGTGCTAGGCGGTGGAGTTAGCAGCAGACTATTAATTTCAATGAATTAATAATATGATAACAAATGGACTGTATAATAATAATTATAATAATAATAATAAAGTAAATAAATAGTTTGCTCTTATTACTATATATAAATAAGACAAAAACCAGCCTCGTTATTATCATCATGCATAATTTATGTACAAGATGACAAGTGACATAATTAAAATATCCAGTGAATAAAATAATAAATGCTGATTTAATCAAATTGAAACTGCTTGCTTTATATTATACACAAGTAATCGCACCATAAAATAATAGCAGTAATAATAAATTTTTATACTACTACTACTACTAATAATAGTAATAATAATAATAATAATAATAATACGACCACTACTCAAATCAATCAATCAGACTTAATTTACACAGACATCATTAAAATACCCACAGAGCTCCACCATATTAGTAAATGTATCACCTGTTAAGCTGTAATGCAGGTGGTTAGAGAATAAGACAGATGAATAAGGTAACAACTGAAGTGAGTAAGACATAAGAAAGGTTTTTGAGATGAATTACCACGCACAAATGTGGCGCAACTGCTCAGTAAATTTGGCCCAGGAAAACAGATCACTGTGCAGCAGGGTGCCGTACAGAGCTCAGGGGTCCCCTCTGTTCCTCTGGCCTAATCAGCATCCATAAATAAAGGTGCTTGCATGGCGGAAGAGATGATATTGAAGCAATATGCACTCCGCGAGCGAAGAAAAATTAATTTGATCACACAAAACGCAAGCTTAATTTCTCATTTGCTTCTAATTAATTGCTGTGATCATGCACAAGAGGACTTTTCAAAAGACCTTGAAAGTGATAACAGCTTTTCTGCCTTTCGAAACCTGGCCTTAAATAATGCTCTCCACTCAATGGGGAAAAAGCATAAGGAAAAATAGAAGGGTCTATTGGGTCGTTTTCTGCAAATAGTAGATGGGGAAAAAAAGATGAAGTGCTGGAGATAAATTAAAAGGCCTGTTTTGAAAGGCTAACAACGCCGTTGTATCTGTGGAAAATCCTCAAAAAGGTCTTGTGAAAGATTACGTTCTCTTATGTTTGTCAAAGGATTAGTTACTACATTTCTTAATAGTCGTTCCATACAGCATGCAGCACTGTGCAATAAAAGCCAACGTGCACACATGGGGATGGGAGGGGAGAGAAGAAATATGAAGCATAATTGGAATGAAAAGTAGTTCAATTTAGATCAAATTGGCTCCTGTAACACTCAATCCTTTGCTATTCCAAATATATCGGCCATGTAATTCCACTTTAACGCACCAGACAGACTGTTCTTCCTGCAGAAAGATTGTTTTGTACTGCTGCATTGCATGCATTGTTCTGGAAGTGACAGTGACTTTATTGTCTGTAAGTAACAAAACAACATAAACATAGTGTCTCTCAAAGCGACCCCTTCTCGAGCTTTATCAGCACATGCCAACGTGACTGGGGTGCTCGGCGTGCTCATTTGTAACCGAACAGGTCTTGCTAAACATATGCAGGTTGGGAAACCAGTTGGAAATCCAAATAGAAAGCACTCCTCTCTTTCTCCCGGTATGGTCATTGTCATTAAGGTCATTATCTGCCCTTGAGCGTGATGCATGGCTATAACACAACGCATAACAATGAAGAGAGCAGGAGAGGCGGCCCTGACAAAGTGTTTGGCATGTTCCTGTCCACTCGTGACAGTGAGAAAACCCACTCTGAATTGTTATCTTCCCCCTAATGATGTTTTAGTGCAGATTTAAGCACTCAACACTTGCTGATCAAAGCCCGGTTCCCAGGTCAGTGTGCTATCTGAGCTAGAACCAAATAGAATTAGCCATGCTTTCTGCTCTTACATTGGAGAGTAATGGACAGCATAAGGATGCACTGAGGGCACTTTAGGGAGCGAGTCCGTGGCGTGAATTCACAATTAGCACATACGCAACAAAACGCCTACTGAATACATGAGCATCTTTTGTCAAGCTTATATTTAAAGATCACACTCGAATTAGCGCATTCATATTCAATTAAGCATTGCGGTTCTGCCTCACATTATTTCCTCTTGATGTTTCTTTTAATTAGCCAAATCAAATCGGCATGATTAAAAACAGAGTCCTCCTCCACCACCTACCCACACGGAATGGCAGTTCTGGAAAAAATCTGCCCCCTTTTGTAGCTGCAGAACAGCATCCGGGGCTGAGCTAAGCAGGAATGGCAGATGGCTAGCAAACGGATGGTTCAGATTGTGCATTCACGACTTCTGAGCGCTTGGTCCATACGAGGAGAGATAATTGACATGAGGTACGCGACCAGCCTCGAGGGAGAAGGCAGCCCGTTGCTGTAGCAGAGAAGGCGGCTGTCCTTTCAGCACCACGGACAGCAGCCAGCAAATATCAGCACCACGGACAGCGCCGCTGACCCACCATCAGTGAAAGCTCCAGGCTTGGATCTGAGATCAGTAGAGCGGCATAGGATGCAGCCGAAATCCCATTTAAGCAGAACTGTGTGAGGCTCAGAGAGAGAGAGCTATAAGCTTAAAGTCCCAGATGATTGGGCTAACTCCACCTGTCTGTGATGGACGA
This sequence comes from Enteromius unitaeniatus, assembly GCA_032359435.1. Taxonomy (NCBI): domain Eukaryota; kingdom Metazoa; phylum Chordata; class Actinopteri; order Cypriniformes; family Cyprinidae; genus Enteromius; species Enteromius unitaeniatus. The sequence continues at coordinate 3,776,793 of JAUMHI010000025.1, forward strand.
AGGGTTCAAAGCAAGAGCAGGCAGAGGCTAGCAAACTCTTTGACATGCTTTCTGTAATCTAACACCCACTGGGCCATTGCTTCAACCCATCTTTGTGGAAAACCTGCCCTTTTTACTGTGAAGTCTCATTGGAGGTGGGAATGCATTCGACCCAGGGCTGCCAACCACAGGTCCGTGGAGAAAACGGTCGTCATAAAACTCCTCTTGACATTTACAAACTGCTAACTAATTTACAACTTTCCATCTCATGATCTGTTAAGCATTATATTAGGGTGTTTCAAGCACTTATGTTCTAGGGCATGATATTTATCTTTTTGCTGTATAAAGGTCACTTTAAAAATGCACTGAACACGCAATTCTACTTCTTAAATAATGACACTTATTGTTTTATATGAATAAAACCATAAAATCCAAAAAAGGACACAGACTTTTGATCTTAAAATATGAAAGTCCATAATAAATATACACATGACATATTGTTTCTTTGAATTAAGCCTTAACAAGCTTTGGTCCTTCTAAAAGTGGATAAATGTCATTTCCAAAATGTATTACTAAATTAGCATTAGTATTTTTATTAGTAGAAGCATTATACATTTGTAATTATTTATTATTCCTAAAGGTAAATGTAAAATAGCTTGTACTATATAATAATAATAATAGTAAATGCATCATATAAATATATTTTATATAATGCAGTATAATATACTATAATAGTAATGCATAATTTTTTTTTGCATAATAAATTTTTTGCAAAATGTGTAATCGTTCTGTATCGGTGTTAACAATATATTTACCTCTGGTTATTATTATTCAATTGTTATTATTATTAGTGAAATATGACTCATTTAATAGTTCTTTATATTATATTATATTATATTATATTACATTATATTACATTATATTACATTATAGTGCTGCCAAATCGCATTGCTTAATTGCATCCAAAATAAATGTTTCTCTTTACATAATATATGTGTTTGTACTGTGTTTTTTTATTATGTATATATTAAAACACGCACAAACAGTAAATATTTTGTTATATTTGATATTATATTTATTTATTTATTTATTTATTTTACATACACACACACACACACACACATATATACATGTGTTTGTATTTATACATGCATAATAAATATATACACAAATATATTTTGTGTAAAGACAAACGTATTTTGGAAGTGTTTAATTGCGATTGGAGTCTTGGGTCATGGCTGGGTCATAGCTACTGGATAGTTATTCTTTGAAAGCCCTAAAAAATAAACATGTCTATTCCTTCTAATTATGCAGAGAATTCCGGTCTTATTAAATCTGAGTGCTTGCCGTTGCTTTGTAGAGGCTTGCCGGTGCTGTTAGGTGAAAATCCCCAAATGAACACATCAGGTGTTATCATCAACTTGCTAAGCAGGTAACAAGTGTTTACCATTTACACAACCGTAATAGTGCCTTAAAAAGCCAAATAGGAGCATACAAAGGGATTCACTTCATTGTACACATTTACACACTTATCAAGCTCTTGGCAACTTGATGTGAATACGAGCAGGGACTTAAGAACTGACAAGGGACAATTCTAGAGGAATGTGATCTTCATAAGTATTTATATAGAAGTTCAGCCAAATGTTGCTGGATAAAAGAGGCTCTCTGTGAATACCACTCATCGGAGTGCAGCAGGAGTTGTGATGCTCCATTAAAAACGCGTGTACGTGTGTACGTGATGGAGAGAAGAGGAGAAGGAAGAAAGGAGGGGGTGGACAGAGACAAGCAAAGTCGCTGGAGGGAGAAATAACACTCGCAATGAAATGCACAGACACAATTCCATTATTAAAGTGTCTAACATGGGATCCAAAGACAACTTTAATTGTGCAGGTGCCTAAAACGACTGCACTGTCTACATAAATTCAGAACATCCGTGATGCTTCGGGGGGAGAATCATGCAGAACGTGAAGGAGGGGGAGGAGGGAACCCTGAGAGGTGGAGCTATTTTGATTGACGCATGACTCGACTCTGGCGACAGCTGCGGAGTCCACTCAATGACAAATTGTCAAGCACATAATCGCAGGGTAAAACACACAAGATCTAATTACCACACATTGTCTGAGTTTCCCCTTCATTCGATCTTGCAGGTGCCAGAAATAATTGCCATGTCTGAAAAGCAAAGAGTAGGCAAAGGCAAATCGAAAGAGCCGCGGCTAATGGAATACGGGCCGAGGCGACTGTTGTTTTAAAAACCCCTCCGGTAAGAAACCATTGAGCTGTGAGGTGGTGCTGCAAGTATGCATGCGTTGTGTTTTTCCTGACATATTGCAGAGTATGCAAAAAAAAAAAAAAAAGCCCCTCGGAATATCTGCTGTGTCATTGTGTTATCTGATTTGCCATTCTGTCTGTTTTTCCAGCACGCTTCCGCAGTTTGGAGGGTTTAACGGCTGACCGCGGGGAGTGCAAAGATGCGGGTTGACAAGGGTGGTCAAGATGTTGTGTGGCAGCTGTTGGAAGGGGATAGAGCTGGGTGGCTGGAATGTGAATGGAGGCGAGGGGAAGGGAGGACACTGTCTTGGCTGACTGGATGGAGAAGCCCTGGAGACCCTGGTGTGATGTAGTGCAGTGCAGAGCATGGAGCGAGCGATAAGGTCAGGGCACAGCAGATACAGCATGTGGGCCTGTAGTCCTACAGGACCGTCTCATTTGTTTCCTATCACTTCGCAGTCCAAAGGGAAGCCTGAGCAAGCAGGAACCAGGGGAGGACATAAATAAAGCGAGGCTCATGTCACATCTTGAGGATGATATGACACACAATGCTGGGATTCAGTCTGTTCCACTCGCACTGGGTCGTAGTTCCTGGGGGAAAACCACAGGACTTGTGCTTTCAACAATTATTTTCAATATTACAGTGAATGTTGGAAAGTTGCAAATACTTGTCCTCTCTATCCCCTGTGCTAAGCATCCACAGACAGGCGAAGATCAGACATGGCAGTATGACTATTTAATGAACTAGAAAGACACCTAAATAGTCTGATTCTCATAAAAATTCCAACATCAGTGTTTAAACATTTTAAGACAGACCTACCATGAGTTCTGAGGTCATTAGGAAGAAGATATATGCTTTTGCTACAAGCTAGTGTTGTTTCAATTACAAAAATGGCATTTAATAGCCTCATTGACGGTATACAATTCCATTACCCATATCCTAACAATGTTTTAGTCTTGCAAAAGCTTTTAATAATAGGTCATTTTAGTAAATTAGTAAAATAGCCTAAGAATTTTTAAATTCTATAAGTTTAAAATGTATTAAACTGCAACAGACCAAACTTTATCCACTTTTTTTACATTTTGGAAAATGTAAAATTACATTTTAATAAGAACTATTTATAATTCAATTAATCTCATAATATCCATTTTCATAACACTTTACAAAAATCGTTTCACTACTGTTAATCTGTTAATCTGAACTAACAATAAAATCGTATCGTCTAATTCAACATTTATCATGCATTGATAATAAAAGTGGTATCTGTTAACATGAACAAATTTAAATAAAGTCTCAGTTCTCTCCAGAATGTGTCTGTGAAGTTTCAGCCCAAAATACCCCACAGCTCATGTATTGTATCATTTCAAAAATGGCTATTTTGAGTGCAAGCTGTTTTTGTGCACGTCTCTTTAAATGCAAATGAGCTGCTACTCCCTGCCCCCTACTCTGCCGAAAAACATGCTAGGTTTAGATGATCATGTCTATCACGTTGAAATCATGCATCTTAAAGCCATATCAGTTTAATGTGTGCGAGTACAAAACAAAGTTCTGTTTCATGTCTTATTGTGCTTAAACTGTCAAATGCACACAAGTTTATGTTAAAAACACCCACAAGTTACAAAAACAGTCAGTTATATCTGTGAAGGTAAACAGCTGGGACAGTTTCTGTCTATGCTGATGATATAAAATGACTTGCTGCTCTTGACTGAATAACTTATCTATAGCTTTAATAAACAGACATGTCTTCCTTAAATGTTCTAGCGTGAAGATAAATGGTGTGTGGCTCAATCAGGGCAGGGTTTCTGATAAAAGGGATATGTCAGTCAGTGGTTGTGGCCTGTGCAAAGTGATGTCACATTTTACAGATTCTGCAAACAGCTTGTTCTGAGACACTGCTTATGATTTATGGGGATTAAACAAAAGGAAAGGTTGGATTTTTATCCTTTTACGATGGTGAACACACAATAATTATCCATATATTCTTGTTTTGGTGTTATACTTCACCATAATTTAATGTACTGTTATATTCCATCAGTACATTTTAATTCTAATCATTTCATTACATGCTCTTTCATTACTATAGATCTTCATTATTTGTAACAACATCAAAATTCTTTTGTCACAAAAAACGAGACAAACATTCTTGCCAGTAATTCTGAGCAACATTCACCAATCCTTTGTGTATTTTTTTAGCTTCAAATCAAAGTTTGTATGCTTTGAGCTGGTTGGTTTGATTCATATCTTAGAACTCTTTATTAAACTATCCCCATTGAGAAAACGAATGGGAACAAATGCCTCCAGAACAAAACATGGCCAGAGAACAACAGAATCCATCACAATGCATTTGTCATTCGGACAATTCTCAGTGAATCTAGTCTATCATTAAATGGACAAGGATGAACCTCTCTGTTTCTAATCCAATCAATATATATCCACAACACCTCACGATGGATGGCAGGTGTGACCTCGATGGCTCTCGAAGGGAATCAAATGTAAAGAAAATCAATACGCTGAGAATCAACAACAGGGAACAAGGGGTGACAGTCTTTAGTTAACTGATGCTTCTAGCTCGGCCCACGCAATTCGACAACAAAGTCGTTGCCTAACTTGCTCATCCCGTCCCTGGCTTTTCACGCTAACCGACTGTGACAACTATGACACAAGCAGTCACATTAGCGTACCACTTCAGTTTGTATCCTGTGCAATTTACCTTCTTCGGTGGATACCAAAATGACACAGCAGCATTAGTTCTCCCCCTCTCCTGTACGTAAGAAAGCCGTGTGTATTCAATGAGCAGAAATGTACATACGCGCAGCACGGTCCCATACCGCTGCTGTTAACCGCAACTGATATTATCTATCACAAGCCATGCGAGATGTAGCTCAGTCATGAAAAACATAATACAATGTAGAGACATTATACAGATGTATGTTTACCATAAATGAATATGTTGCTAGGCTGTTCAAGCTCATAAGGCACATTACAGTTCACTAGAAGTCCTACAGACGATCTCGTCTGGTTCAAGCTGCGTGTTTTGGGTCGTACCCTGTACCCCATCATTCTCAGCGGGCTCTGCTGAGGTGGATAAACCCTGGAGCCGCGGTGGATGAAACAGTCACGCGGGGAGGATTGAGCCCATGAGAGCAATTTTGCAGATGTACAACACTCTCTAGACATAAATGTGCTGATACAGGCCATCCAACAGCCAGACAGATGCTGACATACATACAGAAATGGGCACGAAGCTGTGATGGGGGAATGTACTGGGACGTGCCACGCAGGCCTGGAAATTTAGAACAAACAATAAAGGGGGAAAATGATGGAAACTAACCAGTTTTCAAATAGAAAAAAGTACTGGGGTTGAATGATTTATTCAATTTGGTTGCGTTAAAAGCAACCTGACCCACTGCATTATGTTTCGATAGAATATTCAGCCAAGGTTCTGCACCTGAGGAAAAAAAAAAAGCTTCAGTTGCAAAAGCGATGTGGAAGACTGGGTGCTGCAAAGACAATAACACCACTTTTTTTTTATTGCATTGTCCTTATTCATGTCCACGCAGCAACAAACATACTCCCGTTGTCAGATTGCAATCAAAAAGCTTTTCTTCTTAACACATTGATCTAGATAAAAAAATTTTAAAAAGCCACACTGAAAAAACTTTAATGACTTTTCCCTGACCTCTTCTGTCTTATGTGGTTCCTGGATTTTTTTTTATTATTATTGACTTTAATAATAATTGACTTTATGACTATTTATGGAGTCAAATTTGATTCAGATTTATTCATTTGTATTCAGGGTGGTTTGTTGAATCATTTTGAGATCATTTTATTGAAAAAATGTTTCGAGAAAAGAATTTCTTCACAAATCAAACACTTCTATTGCTTTTAAGCAAGATTTACTTAACCTTGTAAAGACTGAAACAATAGTCAGAAAATCGGTGACAGTTTATCGAGCCTTTAGAAAAAAAATGTGCATGTGCGCGTAACATTCGGCACATCAGGCTTTTATGGCTCATATAATACAGAATATGGAGCACACGCCTCAGTTTTATTCAGTGTATGCAACTAAAAATATATGCAGTTTGATGCAGTTACATAAAAAGATTATAAATATCAGTTATCACTTTATTTCTTCCATGTTTATGTCTCATTAAAACATTTCAATGGATCACATTTCATGTTTCAAATTGTTTTAATGTTTGTTTGTTTTTTGTGGAAATGAAACGATGAAGGTGGGTCCCTTATCAAGCTACTGTTATGACCGGCTAATGTTATTGCACAGAAAGCAGCATCAATGTTCCTTTTGCTAATGCATGCCAGCGTTATGAAAACATTGACCATATTCATTTACAGAAAAAGCATTATGAAATTATTTAATCATGGTTTGCGATGCAGCTGCTGTCAGATCCAAGACAACAGACTGCTTCATCTGTCAACACAAGTTTCATTACAAAACAGCACCTTTACAAAACAATCTGGTCAAATGCCCTGAATAAGCATATAATCCTCCAACATAATACAGGACGCCATTAAAAACAAACCATCCAAGTGTTCCTGATATTGTTATGTTTCTTAGTTCTGTATAGACTCAACCAAACGTGCTGAAGAGTGCAATTATTTTACTCTTCCATCTCTCCGTATTAAGTGGCCCTGATACCAGTGTACTAACAAAGTAACTAGATGTATGTAACTACAATGGAAGTACACATTGGTACATAGTATCTACAGCTGTAATATTTCTGTAACTTACACACATGTATAAACCCTCAGAGTGGTACATGCAAGTTCAATTGTCATTGGAAAAATTCGATCCAGGAGGTGGAGATGGGTAGGTTTAGGGATATATACAGTAGGAGGAGCTGGATCTGGAGTTGGTGGAGTTAATGCACCACTGTAACACCACTTAATATAAAGTGTAACATTCTGGACACTAACCACAATTTATATGTAAAGCCTAACTGACCACTTATGTGTAACAGAGCAACTACACGGTAATTCCATAGGAATTGTTTACTTAAGATAAAGCGTAACACTTTCTTTACCAAAAAGTGCTGTTAGTCCTGACTCCTGGTACACACATATCCTTCAGTGGGTAGTTACGTATATGTAGTTACACAAATATTACAGCTCTAGATACTATGTACCAATGTGCACTTATCTACTATGTACACATCTGTAAGTACACAGGTATTTGGGTCACTTAATATAAAGAGGAACCAGTCGACTAGTCACATGTATTTTCGATTTAGTAAATAGAGTGCTTCATTTAAAAAGAAAAAGATTCATTAAAAAAAATAATCATTACCAGAACCGTTAGGAACTGAAATCATCAAATGGAATCCAAATCTAAACAAAGAATCATTAAGTTCCTTAAGATTCCCTACAACAAATAGCTAAAAAATAATAACTGAAATAAACAGGATAAAAGCCCACAAATATGAAGTAAAAAACAAACATTTAATTAGGAAGAAAGAAAGATAAGAAATAATGTGAATCAAAATACAGCACGGTGGAGTAAGTGTACAGGCATTGTGTGCAGAGAGGCTGGAATATAGAACAAGCACACACACACGCGCACGTTGTGAATAGATAGCACAAGCATTCAGTGCATAAAGTCAGAGTAGGTGACAGTGACTAATGGCTATAGATGGGGATGGGCCAGAGCTTTCGGGAGCAATGCCATGCGTGATTAATCAAAACACTGCATATGTAAGGAAATGTTCACAGCCACCACGCATGACAAGCTATAGAGATTTATACCGTGCCCCTCGAGTTCAGAGTGCAGGGTTAATGCCAAAAAACAACTGGCACATTCCGACGTGCAAAAACTCTATCAGGAAAACACAAACGTGTGATGAGTCAGAGACAAATCACCTACGAACTGCGGCTGATTGGACACGTAGTGACAAGGGCAAGAGTCTATCAGAATCTGCATTTACACCACAGCTTCAAAAAATGAAATATAGCCAGCATGAGCATTGAGCAACCAACGAGGATTAAGGCGTGTCCCAAATCCAATTGGATTATAGATGCAAGAATGAAATTGGGGGGAAATAAAAGGAAAGGAAAATAATGGCACAACCTTTATCCAGTATCCAATTGTTTCACTAATAGAAAAAGAGAGAGTACTAGCAAGCATGGACGGCAACCTAATCTCACTAATAAGCAACTTTAGAAGCACGTCGATGAATGAAAACGAGAAGAAAAAAAACATGCAGGAAGGTGGTCTATTCAGAGAGTGCAGGAGCATGAAATTAATAGGACATTAGCCTGAATAAAAACTAACTTTCATAAACCAGCGCCACTGCAGAAGCAACAAAAGGACTGGCTTGATGTGGAAAACAATGAAGAGCGTAAGTGGGAGGGGGACAGGTGAGGACAGACATCAGCCGAAGCTTTAATTTATTCAGCCGAGCAATATGGTACATCACAACCACCCAGTGTGAATCGGACAGACACTCTAGGATAATTCAGTTTATCAAAGTCAGCTAGCATCTCAGAGCTGCTCGTGGAGAAACAGAGCCATTACTGGAGTGGGCTTTAAAGGCTGGAGGCAGCCTGTGCCATTTCTCTAAGTGTTTTTTTGCGTTAGCATTGAATTACGGATTCAAATAGCACAGGAAGATGGGGTAAAAAAAACAAAAAAAAAACACCACAAACCTCATAGGTTGTGTTCACGGTTACTCCAAACTACATATTTTCTATGCAATCAACTAGTTGGTGGGTGGAAGCAGTTATTTGAGTACTTTGTCCAAGAATAATTAGGGTCTGACAATTCAGACCCCAATGAGATGTGTTTCTTATGCGTTTGTGTGTTCAAAAATGGTCAAAGAGAATGCAAATGTATTGAACAGACAACAGATTCTGAGACTGAATATTCGAAAGCATAGCTTTTTTATTCCCGGAATACACAACTAATCTTTTCAATTCTGATTCATTTTATGAATTTTAATTGAGGTAAGAAATATGACTTGAGATTTGAATACAATTAAAATGAACTGAAACTTGATGAGCAATAGACTGATAGAGTATCAAACGTATGTTGGAAAATCCACCTAGAGAATCGTGCATTTAGTTTATATTTTTCAGCATAATAATTCATCAAAAATGCACTTTTGAAAAAAAAATAAAATAAACTGCTTAGGCCTAATTTCCCAAGAAGCTTCAAAAGAAGATTTACAAAAGGAAAAGCACAATAATAGAAAACACACATAAATGCATAAAATGCATAAAACTATCCTATTCCTTGCAAAAGTCTTTGGAGGCCTTTTGATTATGTATAATAACAGGAAAATCACTCACAGCTGATGATCTAAAGTTCGAATGTAATTTTTTTTTTTATTTAGCTACACAAGTCCTGCTTCAATTGCCGCACCACAGACCTTTCAGAAAAGTCATTTTCTCTAAATTTAACTGCACCAAAATAATTTCACAGGGGTTGGACAAAGTGATGTGAATGACCACATGTGTCAATATGTATTGAAAACAAACATTGAATGTTATCAAACCATCTGAAAAACTAAAAAAATTGAAAATTCTACAAAAGTTGTATGAATATATGCTAAAAATGTTTTGGGAGCTGTCTTAACACCAAGTGGTGGTAAAACACATTAAAGGAATAGTTCACCCAAGAATTTACATCATCTGCTCACCCTCATGTCATTCCAAAATCGTATGTGTTTCTTTTTTATCTTAACACAAAAACAGACATTTTGAAGAATTTTTAAGCACCAACCAGTTGGTCCCCATTGACTTCCATAGTAGGTAAAGCAACATTCTGATTTCCATCGGATTACAAACAGCATTCTTAAAAAAATATTATTTTATGAGAATTCTACCTTTAATAAGAAATATTTTACATTTCTTGTGTGCTTGCATTATTTTGTCCAACCCTTGTATTATATTATACTGTATGTACAGTATGTGTTTTTAACTAATCAACTAATCAAGCTTTCCAGAAATGTCCTGCTTCTAGATATAAAGCCACTATTACACCACAGATTCCCCATCATCTGTCATGGTGGGGTTGTCATTTAGTGTTTCCATCAATGATTCAAAGGTCCTACATGACTTTCTACTTAATATAGTGTCAAATGGACATGACGTTGTGGTTTAGGTGGACAACACCTGATGTCATAACTTCTGAAGAAGTGCGTTCAAGAAGTGCATTAGGGGAACTACATGACATCTTTTAAGCGGATTGCCTGTCACTTTGGGCGAGCCTCTGAACGAGAGCTTTCACTTCGAGGTGGACCACGTTACCAGTCTGTGGTCAGGGGTTTCTCATCGGTGGGCTGTTTGTTTATCCAGGATCTTTGAGTTAATTGGTGTGACAATGCCTGCACACTTCACATTACGAAATCGCTGATGCATTTATTCAGGGGTCACTTCGGGGGCACGCGAAAATGTTCGGTCAACGTCGACAAACTGCACAAACGACCTCCGCTGGGGACTAGGTGGGCAGGAAAGGAGGGGTGGCCAGAGTGGACAGAGAAACAAACTGCCACGTCTATTTTGTGCTCCCGGGCCAGGATGAAATCAGTGTGTGGCTGGGAGCCAGAAAACCCAGGCTGCTGGAGAGGAGACTGACCCAGCGCTCATAAATTATTCTGATCCTGGCCGTGGCCACCTGTGCAGGGTAGAGGGAGGACACAGCGCTGGCCTCCAAAATGACCTGACGATGTGGCGCACGCCGGCTCTGACGCTACAGGACGTAGCCTGCCCCCTTCCCCCCAAGTGCCTACGCACGACGACCTTGAAAGGAACAAGGTGCGACGGTGACATCAGGCTTGACTTCTTAAATTAAAAGAGCAGAATGGCTCCAGTCGTCCCTGCTGGCCTTGTGTCAGAAGAGGCGCACTGGCCACAAAACTAAACAGAGTAGATTACATTACGGCTATCTGTGATTAACAGATACAGATCTGCAATGCAATGTATGCTACCAAATCCCTCAATAAGTATTGACAATGTGCTTGAACAAGAACATCCCAACAGTTCTGCTTTAGTGCCTTGTTAGAGCGTCAGTTCAAAATGACTTTGATGTTTGTTGGACTCCCACATACAACCTCAGCTGGGCTCCAGAATGCAGATCTAGATGCCATTAACGACAGCCTGTAAAGCTTCACACGACTTTATATGTGGTTCCATGAGATATTGTCTCGTTAGAGTGCAAGTCAGTGTTGCCTGCACACAACAACAAACACAGTACGAGCCTCATTGTCTGCACTGAAAAAAAAGAGTTTAATTTTAACCGTGAAATCTTAAAAACACTAATAGGTTAACATTAAGTTCATGTATTACATACAGGGAAAACTGTCATTCAGTGGAATTTAACTGTAAAATGCTGTTTATTGTAAAGTTTTTCGAAGTAAATAGAACAAATCAATGTGTAATTTACAGTCAAAAGCTTGTCAGTATGTTAGAGGTGCAAAACATTTTAATAGCAGTGTGCGTTGTTTAATTTACTGGTTTACATCAAATTTTCTTGTTCATAAATTACAGTTTAATACTGTAAAATTTACACTTTGGTCTGTATTTTCTACATAAATGTAATTATTACCACAGCTGCCAATTTTGTTTAGAGTATAATACATGAACAACTGACTTTTATAAATGTTCTTAATAAATCTACTGGTTTAACTTGAATTAGATACAGTGAATGAGTTCATAGTTACTGTACTTCAGGTTTATAAGATTTATCATTTATTCATATGGCAACATGCGTTTAAAAATCTGGTAACACACAATAAGATGTCATTCGTTTGCATTAGTTAACGTATTAACAATCATTCATTGTTTATTCATGTTAGCTCACAGTGCGTTAACTAATGTTAACAAAAACCAGTTGTGATTTTAATAATGCATTAGTAAATGCTGTAGAAGTATTGTTCATTCTTACTTCATGTTAACTAATGTTATTCACTAAAGAACCTTAATGTAACGTGTTGCCAAACACACTTTACATAGAACTAAAATAATCATGAAATTGGCACATATTAAACCAACTAAAACTGGAAAGTCCAGTCTATACACTAAATTGAGACTTCATTACATCACACATGAGTGACTTGTTAAATGCACTCGATGAACTGAAGCGCTTCTGAACAACCATCCTTAATCAAGCCAATCTCTAATTTGTCAATTAAAAAGGTCATTTGCCTCTTAAACCCTTTATTTTAAGAGTCAATGTCTCCCTCGTCTTTCTCTTCTTTCCTGGAGCTCTGCTTTGAATATGTAGCATTGCTGAAATATTCTATGAATGGTGCCTTCAATCTAAATTTATGAGGATGCTTCCAACCACAAACTGAACAAAGAATAGCATGCAGGGTTTTTTTTTTTTAATATATAATGGTATTGGGAACAAAAGCCACAAACAAGTTTTTGAGCTGCGTTTCCACGTTCCATCCACAATAAGGCATTTGGCAAATTACACCCTCTCCAGCAGACCTGTTGATATAAATAACACCAGTGAAACAGCTAATCAGTGCAAAATGACGCACGGATGCAATCAATGCGAAGCCTCTCTGCCCCAACACTTACCCACAGCTCCTAGGTATACGATTGACCACAGTCAACAAAATATTTACTCAGAGAACTGCTAGGAGATGGGATATATTATATTCGCTACTATTTTTGCAACCATGTTTTTCTTTGCTTCTCGCCTCCAGCATGTGCTGCTGCCCCAGCTGAAACCAAGCAGTACACAAAGTCTTTTATCTCCTGCTGCTCCTCTGTAGGAGCCTGATGTAGATTAGAGAACAGACGGTTCTTCGGCACTGCGGAGAACCTCCATTACAGCGTTTCACCATCAGCAATCACGCAACCCTCATTAAACCAAAAGAAGAGAAACAGAGACGTACAGACAATTAAGAACAAAGGAAGGAGGAGGGGTAGACAGGCTTCCGACGGCAAGACGCGATCCACCTACGCGGTAATCAATCCATCCATCAATCTATCCATCCATCCAGCTGCAATCAGTACGCCGATGATCAGTCAAGTCGAGCGTTTAATTAGTAAAGAGCTCTGTTTCACTGGGCGTGTCCCAGAAGAGATAAACGAAGGTATGGAAGAAAAAGGCCCAAGTAATGTAGAACACAACGTGAATTATTCAGGGCTTTGAGGCTGGGTTTCCCTGAAGATAAGTAAATAGTTCAGCAAAGAGACGAGAGTGTCTAGCCTTTTACATAATGCAGGATTGGACTGTGGAGAGAAAGGAAGGCTCTTACGGACTAATCACCTGGCATGGAGGTGTGTGTGAAAGTCCTTGGGGGAGCATCAAGCTGCACCTATTCGTCAGGAGTCTTGCCTATTAGTGTGCTTAATTACTCTCACATAGAGACCCACATGCGTGTGTTTTGCGTCGACACGTGGTGATGGCCATGCCTGGGCACGTTACACGGAAAAGCCCATAGGAATGGAACATCTCAAATGAGATCTTTCGAATATCTAAATTGGTTCTTCTTCATATGAGATCTTAATCTCACAAACTGTGCTCTGAGTCGCTAAAATATCAAGGTCTGCATTAAGAGTTTTTGGTTCTGTACACAGTGCAGAGAATTAAAGGGAATTCTGTTGTGAGCTGCCAGTAACCAAACCCCCTCAAGTTCACCCAAAAACTGAAAATTCTGTCATTTACTCAGCCTCATGTTGTTACAAACCTGTACAACTCAAAAGAGTTGTCAATTATATTAAAAATGCAATTGCATTATTCACAGTCATGAACTGTGATTAACCATGATTAATCGCACATTTCAAATACTACGATATACCTGTAAATGTGTTGAAATAAAGAAATGCGTGACAAACTGGTTTAGGAGAACAGAACCTTTCACACCTCCACCAGGTATGAGACATACTATTTTTCTTTTATCATTATTCTTTTTTTATTCAGAAATATATTTTATGAATACAAACTTAAAGAGTAGCATTGACAACAAATTTATGTACACCTGAATATTTCTGTGGAGGCAGAACAACCCCTGTCTCTGTGCAACTGTGCTAATGTGTGTGTGTGTGTACCTGTTTTTATATTCCTGTGGGGACTGAAAACTGAATATACACAGACTCATAGGGACTTGTGTCACAGTGGGATCTAAATTGAGGTCCCCATGGGTAAAAAGGCTTATAAATCATCCAGAATGTGCTTTTTGAAAATCTAAAAAGCAGAAAGTTTCCTGTGAATGTTAGTGTGTGTGTGTGTGTGTGTCTCAATTAAAGAAGCATTAATATAGAGCAATGAAAATGAATGACTATTAAGCCAGTGCAATATTGAAAACATTAAATTTAAAGAGATAGTTCACCCAAAAATTTTAATTCTGTCATTAATTACTCACTCTCATGTCATTCCAAACCCATAAGACCTTAATTTATCTTCATAAATGAAATGAAGATATTTTTAAAGAAATCTATGACCTTTCTGACCCTGCAGAGACCACAATACAACAACCATACTCAAGGCACAGAAACGTAGTTAGGACATTATTTAAATAGTTCATGTGGCATCAGTGGTTCAGTCATAATTGTATGAAGCTATGCAAATGTTTAAAAAGGAAAAAAACTTTATTCAACCATTCCTCTCTTTTGTGTGTCTTCTGTGTGTCTTCACACATGCACTTCAGCTTGTTTGCAAGCAGAGAAACGCACATGCTTGCATTGTTGTACTGAACGCACATCGAAGACCAACACAGAAAACAATAAATTGTTGAATTAAGTCATTCTTTTTGTTTTCTTTGCACAAAAAGTATTCTCGTAGCTTCAGACAATTATATAAATTTATTAAAAAAAATACAATGACACAATAAGTTAATAATTATTTTTTCATGTAACGGCTAGTAAAAAAATAAAACTATTTAAGCACTACAAGTAAAATGATGCTTCACAACATTATAATGTATGCGCACGCATTTCTTTATTCATGTACATTACAGCAAATGTTGCGATTATATTAAAAAAATAAATGTATTAGTGGACGTTCAATTTAGTTTTAATTTGTTGTTGCTAGATTGCACTGTATACTGTATCTCAGTTAAGAAATACAGATTTCAGCATTATTAGTAATCTGTGTGCATTTTCCTTTATAACAAGCAAGTTGAGTCAAACCACTTATACATCACATCGCAATCTCAAATCGCAATTTTGACCTTAATAATCGCAATGTGACATTTTTCCCAAATCGTGCAGCCCTAATTAATAATATCCTAAATCAACTATTACCAATGTTGTACAAAAATGTATTTTGCACCCCTATTGGAAACTAATGCTTCGGAATGGTGCCAGGCGACAGAGGAGGAACACAGAGGCACAGACATTAAAACAACTGACATGCAACATGTCGATATACGTGAAGCTGCATTTCTAAGCGCCTTTAGATGATACTAACATGGGTCATGAACTTTCAAACTCTGAGACCCCGATCCCAACATTCGGAGGTTAATCCAGCTCCTCTTGCCTTTCATCTTGTTCACCCTTTTCACCTCCCTCGCTACGTGACATCACAGGCTGCAGGAAGCTCCAGGGACCGTTCGCAAATCCACGTTCCCTCACACAGGTTGAGCTTTCAAGCCCAGCAAAGCTGCGGAATATTGTGAAGACTGGAATAATGAAAATGTGGGGGGGGGATGAGGCAGCAAGGAGCTTATCTGCTTCATCTAAAGTGCCTCTAAAAGACATTTCCCCCAAAAAGCCTGCATTATTTCTTAACAAACATGACTGGCATTCATATTAGAGCCCTAAACCGCCCACCTCCCTGTCTTTGCTTTATGACTGGCGAGCGGTTGACAGGGAGGTGAGGAGTAATCAACAGCACCGCGGGTGGTGGGTACTGGCCTGCAGAGCCACGTTGGCGGCCATATTGTGTCAAGAACTACAGGCATCCGACGAGGATACGATCGGCCTTTCCACCACCCCACCGAGATCCGAGCCGCCTGCTGAGGGTAGCATAGCACGCCACACACTTTCACACACTCCATGTGTTGCCTCATATGGGGTTCCGACACATACAAACACACTTAAGTACACAAACAGCATGTTAATACCAGCCACACATCAGAGGTCTCTAGTGGATAATGGCTCCATTTCCACAAACGCTACAAATAGTTCCCTCACATTTAACTGCAGAGTTAAATTACGTTAGTTAAAAGACACGCATCTGATTTCGGTGCATGGGGGTCAGTCAGAGAGAACTAATTGAAAGGATCAAATGACTGTGTTACTCGGGCAGGGTCATGCCTAATTCGCCGTTTTGGATCGATCCTCTGTGTATTAGTGATATTATGTGAGCAGAGCTCAAGGGTCAAGTGACAGCAAGAGCTTAAGCAAGCTTTATCAGTCGGCTTCCTATATCGATTGTCCTTGAGAAACAAACTAAATTACACCGATGTGTGTAAAAAGGTCTAATTTTACAACGAAAATGAACCTTGTGCATTATTCAGTTCTGCTACAGTCAAGGGGGAGAAAAAAAATATTAAACCCAAGATATAGATACAAATCGTGGCTGGGGTAGGAGAAACCACAAAGATAGAAAGCAATCAGCATTTATACCGCTGAGCTTGAATCTTTATGGTGAAGCATTATTTTAATCTCAACATTTCCGTTAATGTCTATTGATGATTGCAGAGAAAAAAAAAACTTTTAACTTTTATTTAAAAATCAAACGAGATAAAATCTCTGGTGCTTATTCAAATGATAGTATAAAACTCCGTATCACTTATTTTATTCTTTGGAACATAGAGGATATTTTGAGAAATGACCCAGTTTTTTGTTTGAGTCAACAGTCACCAAAATGGTTTGGTTACGAACATTCTTCAAAAAAGATTTGGAACAACATGAGGCATGAGAAAATGATTTAAAGGAATATTTTAACCAAATATGAAAATTCTATCATTAATTACTCACCCTCATGTTGCTCCAAACCTGTAAGACCTTCATTCAGCTTAAAAAAATACTGAGACATTTTAATGAAATCTGCTTTCTAACCCATACACTCCATGTTCACCACATTCTAAGCCTAGAAAGGTATAAGCACCAACTGTAATATTATGAAGCTACGAAAAAAAATAAATAAATAAAAAATAAACATTTCAGCTGTGTTGCGGTCTATGGGGGTTCAAAAACATTTCATCAAAAATATAATTTGTGTTCTAAAGATGAACAAAAGGTCTTACGGGTTTAGAACGACATGAGTGTGAGTAATTAATGCCGAATTTTCATATTTGGGTTGTCTATAGCTTTTTGTTTGTTTGGTTGCAAGTTTATTGCCATATAATTTATGGCAGATTCAACACTAAGCACAATCAATACAATGATTCAACTAAACAGTTTTAAATATAATTACCAATAAAAGAGTCTTGAAATGTACTTATCTTTTTGGGATCAAACTATCCAGACACTGTTGGCTCAGTAAAATGATATAAGGTGATTACATCTGGCAAACATTAATCTGACAAAGACTTGTGTCTGCACTGTATCAATGAGCTGCAAACAGCAACAATGGCTTCTCTCTACTGCGCAGTGCTTGCTCACACAGTCACTATTTCCATACATTTTCATGTAAAATATTCCCAAACCTTTGATATTTATTTCTGAGACCCTGACTCTGCAATAAATAATGTGTGATGCGCAATGTAACTGGATGTATTCAAGGATGAAAGCATTAAATCAATACTATTTTGTAATTGAGTGACTCGACTAACTCAAGGAATTGTTTCACCCAAATATCGATCTTTGGGAACACAAAGAACAACACATTTTCTAAAGGCAAACTGCAGTGGAGGGCACAAATATCATTATGGCAAATGACCAAGTTCCCACTTGTAATCTTTGAGCAGTACGATAAAAAAAATACTGCTTTAATGGGGGCTGTATTTGACTCCGAGACATACAGTGAACAAAAATGACTGAAGGAAAATTCTGTTCAATATGTCCACATAACACCAGTTTACGGAATATGCTAACACGTCAAATAGTCGTCTGTCAACACCTAAATGCATTCTAAAATAATTATAGTGCTTCACATGCTTCACACTTTTCATTCCAACACATTCAAGGCAGCAACGCACTGATGTTCCTCAAATATTTCAGTTAGAGGTTTGTTTTCAAAGCCTTAACAATTAAACTTCTGCAATGAATTCAGCCTGAATCGCTTCGCGTAACTTTGTTTGCTAGATAATTTTCTATTTTTTGCAATCTTTTTTTAGATGCTGTAAATTTCATACTTAATCTCCCACTGACTTGCATTAAAGCAGCATTTATAATGTAGCCTCCCATGAAGAAGTTGTTGTAAAATTTGCGTACTGATCATGACTGGCTATCTTTCTGAATTATGATTGGTCTAGACTTTTCTGCTTTTACTGAACCATATATAACCATTTTTTTTGGTGCTAAGTGTTCCAAGAATGACTTTCAGGTGCCCCACTGTGCAACTGACAGGTTAATTGTTATAATTGTTAGCTTAGCAACATGCTAATGTCAAACTCCACCAGAATGAGTGTGCGTAGAGCGATCCAAATCATGATATCTCCTCCTGGGAAGTTCCTACTTATGAGCCTGAAAAATGTAATTATGACATGATGTGCGTTCAAGTGCTTTTGGTCCGAATAAAACGGATTTGCTAGAAAATTTTATAGTACTCCCTCTCTCTTGTACTTCCCAACAAAGACTTGAAGCTTTTTAGTGCTAATGCAACATAATGAAGAGCAAAGGATGCGCATTAGGTGCGTAATTGATGTTTTATCTGTGTATTTTATCGTTCTCATCGCTGCCACAGAGAATGATGGGAAAGGCAGATTGGTTGCACATGTCTGTCTTCTCATAAACCAACTACATGAGTAGTGTTTTATCATTATTCTACATCAATGTGCAAAACGCACTGTGAATTTACAGCTTTTGTTACATGTTTTTAATTGATACTGCCCCAACTCTGAAAGTCAGGGTTCAAAAGGAAGTACGAAGATCCTCCAACAGCACTCAGCTCACAAATACAATCATTTAAAAATGATTTAAACAGAAGATCGTGTCTCTGTTAGGATGATCCCTTGGAAGGCAGCAGGTTTTGGAACAGACCCTGTGTTGATTCTAAAAAAAACGCAGCCATCTGAAAACAAGACGCCCGTAGAGTGTCATGACAGGAGCTCTGATTCCTGAACTTACATAACTTAAACGCTTTTCTTTGTCTGCCTTTCCAGCACTGATGTTTCCCTCTGTAAATGCAAATCTAGTAATTTTCTTGTCCAGAATCTTCAGTTCCAACTGCTTAACATACAGACTCCGTATAGGCTTTCTGGAAACTTTATTTTTTATTGTTGTTTAATGCTTTTAAAGGGGTCATCCAGTACCACATGCACTTTTACAAGCTGTTTGGACTGAACTATGTGTTGGGAGTCTGTGTACACAACCACCCTACAATGATAAAGATCCACCAGTAGTTTTCTTTTAATTTAATAAAAATAAGTTGCCCCTTTCTGAAATCAAGCCATTCTCACTTTCATATTTTTTATGTGATCTTAAAGTGCCCCTATTATGCCTTTTCAAATATGATCTTTCATGTAGAGTGTCATGTAGCTGTAGCAATTCAAATCTTTTTCAGTTACGGCCACACGTCACGAAGTAACATATTTGCATAAAGTCCGCCCATGTTCTACATCGCGAACAACTTGCCTGTCCACAAACAGTGCAATTTCCACGTTGATTACATCATGTGAAGAAGACGCTGTATCCTGCGCTGTCATTCAGTTATGGCAATGGGCTGTAGCTGTAGCGGTAGACCGATAATAAAGCAGTGATTGCACGGAGAGGCGGGGTTTAGACAGACCGAGTCTTCCAACTGCTTCACACAAGTCGTTTACGAATAATTTAAAAATGGAGTAAAATGACATCTATTTTTGGAGAAAACTAAAATGATTTTTGTCCTTACATACATAAACCTGTTTTAAGAGACTCAAAGCAATATTAGCAACCTTTAAAAAGGCATAATAGGGGCACTTGTTTTGGGTTTGATATCTTCTGCCAACTCACTTTTAGTTATGCGTTTCAGTGATATTGAGATTGTAGATACATTGCAACATGGAAACCTTTAGTAAATTCTTTTAAAATTATTTATTTTTACAGTTCCAGATTATTGAGGGTTCCGTTGTCTGTTGCCTCATGGGTTATCTTCAGGAAGACCATAAAGAGCTCTTTTAAGACTGTCAGGCATGTTGTTAAATGATTGATTTCAGGAATAATGTTACACAAAATGTTGCCTTGATGCCATTGTTTCATTTCCGTTATCAGTGACTGTGATTCAGCTGATCACCCAATCCAGTAGCAACCAATCCAGTTTAAAACATGTTTATTTTGTTAGGCAGTACATTTTAGGCATAATTTGCCCATAAAAGTGAAACCTCATTTACTTCATAAAAACTCACTAAACTCATAAGGTTTTGCTTTGTCTTCAATGCACAAATGCATATACATTTTTAAATGAAAGAAGTTTTGTGTCCCTCCAATAAAAAGTTATCATATAGATAACTCAATTTACATTGATTTGTTTTCACATGGATCTTTTTATGAATTTAAACGTCAGTTTTGAGTGAATACACTTTATTTATTATAACTATAATAATATATAAATATATTATATATACTTGAGGGGCACACAAACCAAACAATGAAGGTGTTGGTGATGCATGATCTCACAGCTGAGGAGGACCCAGCCTTCTAGTGTTGTAACTATTGAAGTCACAAATTACATCAGATCACAGTTTCTTATTGTTTGAAATGAAAACATGCGAGACAAAATTTAAGAATGTTGGGGGTTTTTTGGTGCATATTCTAACATGCATGAAGAGATTGGTTTATTTTTTATTGGAAACTTTTAAGAGGGTTTTATGTAAAATGAGTGTATGACATTGCATTTCCTTTGGAATTGATTGTAAGAGGGTTCTTTTGTACATACGTTAATTAAAGATTAAATGTTATTTGGTCAATAAAAAGTAATTGATTCAATATTCTGCGTCTGACCATTTTTAGGTAAATGTAACTTTCCTCAATAAACAATGTGTAATAATTATGAATAGTAATTCTGTAAATTAAATGTTGCCTACAAAAATAGAGTTAATATTACACAGTTTCAATAGGTAATTAATTGTTGTAAGTGTAATGTACTAAAAACATCTTTTTTTGTTTGTCATAATTGTTAAATGTATTCTTTACCCAAATATACAGGATATAATTTACTCACAATAACTGAGTGCGAATAGTTCTATAGATTCTATAGGTTGTTTTTTACAGTGTACGGAAATCTATCCAATAATGGCATATCTGGTGACATTTCCATATTGACTTGCAATTGGGTTTTTTTTTTTTACATCCGTTTATCCATCAATTTATAACCAACATGTCCTTCAGTCTACATTTGTTATCTACTAAACGTTTTCTTTGTCATGCAAATATGAAAAAGTTACAGCAAAACAGCATTATGTAAAGCACAATACATAATATATCTTGGTCTATACGTTACTGCCTAGCCAGCTGCACAGCATAATTGCAGTGCGACAAAAATAGAATGAGCAGTCAATTTCATTTGTGTTGGCATATCTTCAGGGGGTACGGGACACAAATATGCATGTTCAAGAAAGCGACTACAGGCAAGCCAACATAACAGATAACAACAAAGTCAGCCAGTATCACAGTAAAACAAAGACACTCTGGGAGACGCCACTCCTTTAAGTCAAGCACAGATACGGAGACAACGCACTCCATTGTGTCACGCACTCAGATAAGCCCAGGCGCATTTGCTAAATTGTCCATGCAAGTTGGCAGATGCCTACATCAGTCGGTCGAGTGATAAATGCGGTTATGTTAGAAATCTCTATCTTTAGGATATACCCTGTCCCCAGGCTCACGGGATGAAATTTACGACCCCCTTCAACTCGAAAAAAACCTGGAGGGAACAAGGAAGTATCAAAAGACAACATCCCCAGGACACCACCGGACTGCATGTAGCTTTGACTTTGGTTTGTTTCTGACCATTATACTCCTTTATCATCCGCTCACGGTTCGGTGTGGCCGAAAACCCCCTCTAGATGCTCCATCATACACGGAGGCATTAAATATCCACCCCACCCGCGCTTTCTGTCTCAGATGATGGACTCATTTGTAATCGCCCTCGACTCTGTTCAAGGTACACCACACCAATAAACGGCAAATATTGCACTCAGATCACGTTTACGGTGCTTAACGGGGAGCGGGCTAATGTAGGAATTAATGAAAGTAGGAACCCTTTCTTTTTCTCTTAAAGCATAATAAAGGAAAACATGACAGCTTGACAGGGTATTAAAGAGCGTCAGGTTGTGATAGAGCCGCCTCGCCTTTGTCCAGCAACCACGCAGCAGTGTGTGTGGCCAGCTGTCGCCATGGATACAACTCCCCTAAGGTCCTCTTTGTGTACACGCAAAGTGTTGTACACGCACACGCTCGCCCATATGCACAGGACCTGTCAACATACACCTGTTCAACTTTTTATTTTAAAGAACATTTCAATTCAGACGTTAGAAAGGAACGTCGGAGAGAAAATGTCAACTGCGGGAGAAAAAGAGATGTGTGGGTGTTGTGCTAGACGGAGCTTCTTTCTCCTTCGCTCTCTGTGAACTCAACCTTTAGAACGTCTCCGCCAAGACAGACCAATCGCGTTCTGACTTGGCGTATTACGAAAAAGGGGACTTCCTTTCACCCAGAGTTTTAATCTGCTCCGTACATGTCAAGTATTGGTTTGTGCTGTGAATTGCCCAGGGAGTCTCTTTGCACAAAACAATGACAGTCATCCGCAGTGAAAATACACTGGGGCGAAACTTCGGCACAATTATCAGCGCTGGTTAACTTGACCTGACACGATGGCAACAAAAATAATTTCAAGAGAAAAGAGCAGAAGGAACGAACCATGAGAGCTTTGGCACGGGTTCTGCTATGAGAGCATCTTAAAATATATCAAACGTTCTAATAAAAGCTTCTCAAGCAACATAAGGGTGTATTGCTTCCTAAAAAAATAACCTTTTTAAAACTTCAATTGAGAGTTTGGACAAAAAATAAATAAAAATCACTTCTGTCATCACTTAACCCATGTTGTACAGAAACTGTATGACTTACAATACTTTCTTTTGTAGGACAGAAAGCAAGATGCTAACAATTTCATTTAAGGTGTCATAATCCAGAGCTATTGCCTAATCAGGTACATAGTAGTATCCACTATATTTCAAGAAACATAATGTACTTATGTAACTAAGTTATGCAATAGCCTGTAATTACAAACTGTAATTATGTAAATGTAACAGGCAGCTAATGTTACACATATGTAAAAGACACAGCTACTGTAACAAATGTGTAACAGCAGCAGCCTATTATATCTACATAATTACAAACTATTATGTTCTATAACTTTTTTATGTTTTTATGTAAGTGCAATGGCTTACTAGGTAATTACTCTATATTATGGACACCTTAAAATAAAGTGTTACCAAAAAGATATTTTGAAGAATCATCATGCAGCTAAAAAAAAAGCAATGCACAATAAATCAGAACAATCTTAGTTATTCAGTAGAAAAATCACAGAATGTTCTGTATCTGAAATTAAGTGAATAGGCCGAATAAATTGTACCGAACAATGGCGTCACATGATCAAATAGCAACCATAGAGTGAAAAGCATGTACTCCTTACTTTGCAGCAAACATGTTGGCAAGGTCCAATGTGAAAGCATTTAAAACTGTCAAAGAGCCAAAAATCATCACAATGACTGACAGAAGCACAGAACCTGTTTAGCAGTGCATGAGAAGAGGAAGGCTGTTGCGTGTTACTGTATAACAATTGAAATCAAAAATGGAGTTACACAATCAGCAAATAAATTGCAGAATGTTATGTTTTCCAATATATTGCAATATTCTGATTTCTGACAGTGCTGCGCAGGCTCGTTAACCAGGGTTCAAAGTCCAAAGCGTGAGGAAAATCTGTCCTGAAACGGCTCGTCAGTTGCTCAGTAACATGTTTATCAATTTTTAAAAGTCATGAATGTGAAAATGTTAAAAGAATGACAAACATGCCCAAATGCGTAATGAGAACCACTTATAAATATGCTGTTGTCAATAAAAAGAAACAATGAGGTCTTCCTGTGGGTTTCAGTCAAAACAAAAGCTGGGAAAAAAATTTCCATCCACATCCAAGACAGAAGACAGAAATAATGATAATTATAATTACAACAGATCATTAACATTCACACAGTATTCAAATTGAGATCTGTAATATTTACTAATGTTTTAAAAGAAGTCTCTTCTCACCAAGACTGCCTTTATTTGTACTGTAAAAGAAGAGTAATATTGTGAAATTTTGCTACAATTTTAAATAACCATTTTGCGAGTGAAAATGTCAATGATTGATTAACGCTAAATTTGATTAGCACTACGGCTCTGTTCATAAACTGGCGCTGCATTTAAAAACAGCTGATAGCGATTAACCGCTAATCAAAGATATATATCGTTTGATAAATACTGTAATGTACTTCAGAGTCACAGGACCTTTCAGACAATAATTCTAAAAAGGCTGATTTGCTGCTTAAAGAGTTCAGTTTTCCTTTTTTTTTGGTCTTTTTTTGGTCTGAATCACGATCACGAATCATGAAAGGATCTCCAAAATGGTCAAAAAATAGTTTTTTGTTTAATTGTGCTTTGTTGGCATGTCTGCTAGAATGTTTGAGAAATGTTAAATAAATTATTTTTTTAAATAAATAATTTAACTGTGTTTGTATTTGTATTAGGTATTTGTAAAAATTGTGTTGTTTTGTACAGCTGGATAATAAAACGCTAAAAATAATTATTAAGATTTAATTTTCTTCTATAAATGATAAAAGAAGTTTGAAAAATAATCAATATAATGCATAAAAACCATGGATTTACTGTAGTAACCTGAGAGTACCGTGGGATTGTGGCAGAAATTAGGGATATTTAAATAGATTTTTTTTTTTTTTTATTACTGTATGTAATGTTCCGTGTCTGTTTCTGTCTATGTTCTGAGTTCTTGTTTGGTCTGTTCCATGTTCCCCCCTGTCTTTTGTATATTGTTGGTTTAGTCTAGAACCAACAGACTTAAAAACTCCTTTGTCCCACACGCCATCAAACTGTTCAATTCCTCACTGAGGGGGAGG
>JAUMHI010000025.1:3808523-3826980 GCA_032359435.1 Enteromius unitaeniatus
ATATATGTGTACATATTCCTTCATCCCTGTTTTCAGGACGAGACGAGCCATCATAAATAAAACAAATTTAGAGTGGACCAAGATGACCCAGGATCCATCATCTTGTCACCAGCATGCATACTTTCCTGTATATTTGAAACAACAAAATGCTATTATAAGTTTATAAAAAATATATAGCCCTCATTCATCCATCACTCTCTATTAGGAAAAGTTAAATGCCTTGTCTCAATCTGCCCAGACTGATAAACTAACTTCACTGCATATCTGCCTGCAACGAGCATCAAACTATCAGAAAAAAGCCCAACCCTTGCAGAAAGAGTATCACTCTGCAGAGAGATTTTTTTTCCAACATGGCAGAAATGGCCTTGTAGGGTTTGACTGACTGTCTCTGAGCTTCAGTAGAACGTCGCATACTCCATCGGCTTTAAAATCAACAGCTACTGCAGGGAAAAAAACCGTATGCGAGCAGCTATTACAGTGAGGTGCCACAGGGCACACTACTGAGCCCGCTGCTATTCAAAAACCCCACCGCAAGAACACAAGACGGCTTTGACCCTTCTTGATCTCTGCCTTTCTCTTTAGTTTTGTTCCGACTTGTGGGAATTTTGAGAAGGCTGGGATGCATTCAGGTGAAGTTAATCGGATCTATAAGAACAGTCTCATCACTCATATGAGTTAGCCCTGCCAGTCGGTAGTAGCCTCTGAAAACACAATCCCATTACTTATGTCAAAACAAGCAATAATCAGTACTAAAATAAATCTAAAGTTTGCAGCAACAGTGCAGGGATTACTCATTAGCTACTTATGTAAACTTGCGACCTCTATGCAGCAGTGAGGGACAAAGGAGCGAGGTGGCATACAGTGTGTTGAGCTGTGCATGTTGCAGAACGAGCCTGCGGCGGAGCACTGCAGCTGTCAAGCAGGAGCTCTATCACGCATCCATGACTGATTACCAAGGGGCTGCTACGTCACACATTCACGCGATGCGAGATGTGCAACCGAACTGTTGAGGAACAACAAATTTGTCCTTTTTTGTCTTGTTTGAGTCACTGTGAACTGCAGTTAAGCCTGAGGCCCAGTGTGTTTTGGGCTCTCCTGCTGAGATTTTAATTTGTTTAGCTAAAATGCTAAATCACAACTTGCGTGCTTTAGGTTACTAATTAATAATAGGGAACTTCTGCTGCATTGGGAATGAATTTTTACACTCCTCTAGAGAATAAAGTATCTGGCTGCACAGATAATAAACAGAATGTGTCTCGTAGTGTCTCCTTCAGTTTAATTAGGTCACTTTTTGTCATATGGCTGAATGAATCGTGCCATTTCAGCAGTGGACACAGAACTAATACGATCAGGGCTTTTGTTAATTGGAGCACTGAAAGTCACATGGCTGTGGACTGGAAGCATGCACGCTGACAAATCACTGGCAATCACGCTAACAAAGGGAAGCCATTTTGCATATATCATCATCAGATTTAACACAACATGGAAGATGGATGCGAGACTGGCGCCGGCAGCGTGGCATTTATCGAAGAGCACGACATTCAACAACCAATGCTACATGATTGGATTGGGCTGCAAATGATCAGGATCGAGTAGGAGGGGTGGAGGTGATTGGCAGTGCGCTTAGGCCACCCGGTACAGCTCACACAAGGCAGAAGGCAACTAGAAACCATCTCCGGATTGGTGTGGATCTCTTCCCCAGAGCTCGGCCACGCTAGCTCAGCGGCAATGAGGACAAATGAGTGTGTTGCAGCGCTCACATCAGACTGGCATGGGGACGAGGGAACCATGTGACGACTTGCCGAAGTGTGGCCTGGAGACGGGCCAGTCATCGCTGGCACAGCGGAGGGCCGCTGCTCCTCTCCGCCTCTGCGCCATGACGGATGGGCGGGCAGACAGCTGTTTAACATCACAAGATTTACAGCCCTCCCGTAGCAGCCGTCAGTCCAACACCTATCAGCCTGAAGTAAATCTCCTGTCTCCTGCCTCTCAGAGAGGAGCGTGAAGTGAGGAGCAATCGGCTGTTAATCACCTAACCTCTATTGTTCTGCCATAACCGAGGCCAGGCCAACCCCTATCGCTTTCCTCTTTCTCCTCTTTCACTTTCACTCACTTCTCTCCCCTCACTCCTCTGCCCAGGGATTTGTAAAGCTACATATTTTCAAAAATCGACTGGTTGGAGGGTTGCCTGAATGACTAGTTGACTAATCAATGTTAAGGAAGCACTGTATAATTTTTTCTCCAGACACAGGTTGAACATTTGTTATGGGGCATTATCATAAGACACATCCTTGATTTCAAACAAGCCAGGGTTTCCAAGCACATCCTAAAAATGCTGGGATACTTAAAAAGTCTAAAAGAAATGGGAATAAATGCATGCTACTTATTCTACTGTGAATAATATATCTATAATATATGCATGCGTTTAAATCTTCACCACTGTTCCTCGCTCGTAATTTTTCATCAAAATGTCATAACTTGATCTAGTAAAAAAAGACTAACTTCTTTCTGGTGATGTATGGCACTCTTTCATCATCAAGTCATCTTAATCCCCTTATCTTTCTTACAATCAGACACCATTCAAAAATCTCTCACTTGTAATATGTGAGCATATTTACTGTACCAGATTTGTCAGTGAACTATGAGGGCAAAAATAAATAAATAAAACAATCGTTCATTAATCATAATCGAGTTAAAATGTTCAATTAATCAAGTTTTTAATTTTAGTCCAAATCGCCCAGCCCTACGATGACATGCATGTTGCTCAAAATAGGATAGCTTTAAAGACTCTATTTCAAAAGTACTGCTGCTAAAAATATCAAACGTCTGAATAAACTAGTCGACCAAGTAAACTAGTGACCCCATTCCTATTCCTGCTTCCGTTTCTTTTTACAATCTCTCTTTTTCCCCTCCATCCCTCCGTTGCTTTGTAATCCACGTCCCCTGTGTGCTGCTGGGAGGTCACTGGGCATGAGGAGGTGGATCAGCAGCGGCTGTGAATGCCGCAGTGTAAAGTTACACACTCCGGAGGCTTGCACTAGCTCGCTCTGGATAACACTTCCGCCCTGATGGAATTACGGCCAAACACCTAAATGTTTTTTTTATCATGAAGGGTAATTTTCATTTAGTTCTTTCATTATTATTACAGCAAGCTAATGCTATTTTCTATCCCCTAACTCTACTTAAATTATATTTGATAATTTAGAAGTAGTGATTCAATTAGCATGCTGCACTTTACAGTAGCTGCTACACAATTTACACTTATTTAGAAAGGTCTGTCTTTAAATTCACTCCCTCTAAAACACTGGCACTACATCCTTACACATGCAGACAGATGTCTTTGAAAATGTACAAGACGCCACATAACGCTTACTTTGCCGTCCCTGCTAAGCTTTCATATAAAATAAAGGTAAAAAGCTGATTTGCACAAACATCTTAACAAACACCTGAGATAAATAAATAAATGTAATAATTTCAATGTCCTAGAAATGCCTTAAAGGCACGCACAAAGGCTTATGCTGTTTTTAGGATTAGTATTTATTTTAAAACATTGATGTCTGGGTTTTTCAAAAACAAGATGTTTTTGCAGTCGCCATGGCATGATTCCACAAAGAGAGCAGACGTTTTGATTGTGTGTGTACAGTGACTTTGGAATAATGGAGGACGTTCTGGCACAAACCAGGCCTTAACATCAAAAATACACAGAATATGCAAAACTATGGAAAACTACGGAAACCTGACCCGGTTAAAACCATCTGCTATGCAACTATGCAAATGCAGCGTAAACAGAGCACGACTACGGTGGAGCAGGGAAATAAATTGGAGGGCAGGTCACGTGACCTTGCACTTCGTTTATGAGACAACAGGAATGCTAGGTCGCACATAGAGCGAAGCATTTACTCTGCTCGCATCTGCCCACCCCTCCTCCTACACGCTCTGGCATCTGGCACTCTCTCCTACTCTGTAATGCCAGGTAATTACCTACCCTATCTGTTGCTGCTTACCCATTCTACCTACTCTCAAAACATTCAGGAAAAGCAGTGGGCTCCTTTAATTATCTGCTTTCTGCATCACTCTGGAAGGCGTCCAAGTCTATCCCCCTGGACCGCCTCAAAATAAAGCAGGGATTCACACCAAAACCAGCCATGCTTGTGTCCATAGCGCAGCATTATAGTACGTGTCGTGGGCTGCGCTGCTTATGTTTAGTAGCGCGGTTCAAGCAACACAATGTAATCTGTGGCTTCAAAGGCTACCTGACCTGGACCTCTTCTAATGATAAGTGCCTAAGCGGCCTTAATCACTGGTTTCACACCAATGCAAACGTGCACAGTGTTTGAATGCTTCTCAATGACCTGAGGTCCATTAACAATTCATTTGGGTTAGCAAGTAAAGTTCATCCGATGCCAGTGAGCGAAATGGAAAGGAGGGTACAACATAAAAAAAATGACTTCCCTTGAGGTGGAAACAGACACGAGGATCTCGGCGCTGACCTTTTTCCCAACTTATCATCATCCGGAGAAGTGATCCCTAGTGTTTTTTTTTTCCTCTTGCTTTGGCTGGCATGGGGACTGAGTCACACGTCAGCCTGGATTAAAAGCTGCCCGGTACTCCAGGCCGTGTGTTGCCTTAAGAGAGACCATGTGTTTGCGAGCGTGGACGAACTGTGCATGCGTGACCTTGGACCTTGATAGAGCGAGCATGACGTGTGAACACTGTGTGACTGTGTGTGTGTGTGTGTGTATATGTGTGCGTCTAGTGGCTGCCATGCCATTCCGGCACCTATACCCGTTCTCCGCACTCTCCTTGGTATCCCAATTTGCTTCAGCCTAAAACAAAAATTCCGGGTGCTGTGTCTGAACAAAGTCGGGGCTGATTTCTAGACCCCCTAGTGACTTTAGAGACACAACCAATTAGCTAGGATACCACATAGACACAGTCATGTGACTCAGAAAGGCCCTTTCCTTGATGCCATTCCTTCATCAACAACACTGCAGAACACAGGGCAAATAAATGAGCTCCACCAGACAGTGGGCCAGCTCCTCCAAAGCGCTAAGCATGCAGCCTTCTTCCCAGACCCTCTGAAGCTGTGGATGTCTGGCCTCCCTTAGGGTGGATCATTCCTTCACCCTCCACAGCATCAATAGACGGCCGTCTGCACTGAAAGAGAGACTGTACATGTATTGCACATCAAGGATCTGTCCATGCAAGAAGTGCTGAAAAGCGAGACAGCCAAATAGCAGGAGTCTGGCGAGTGAGTCAGAAAGCAAACGGAAACAAGGCCTGATTCTTTCTGTAGCTCTTTTTAGTATGTGTTCCTGTGACTGCGACGGAATGGATCTGTGTCGCATGTTATCAGAAGGTAATGATTGCCTGCAGCTACACTATAAAGATTAAAAGAAAGACTTTCGATGCAGACAATATGCTAAGGAGATGTCATAGAGCTATATAATTATGTATTTTAAAAAACCTTGTCGAGCTTAAGGTTAGACAAATCCACAGACATTACAATTCTGGAGATAAATCAACAAATGGCTATTATTAAAATGGCACATTATGTTGTCTTAATAGATAAACACAACAAAAATGTGAATTTAGGTATGACAATATTATTTATAACAATAAAAGAATGAATACTCATTTTAACAAAAGATTACATTTTCTCTAAATATTTTGCAGAAGACCGCATTATTAAATCTATCAGCCAATACTGACTAAAAATAAATTAATACATCCATAAAGCCAAATAACTGGTATAGTACTGAGCATCCTTACACTCAAAGTCATTGTAATTTTTATTAATAACAATAATAACTAAATCAACTAAATAATTTAAATAAAAATGTATAATATAATATTTTAATATATAAAAAAAAATATATATATATATATATATATATTGAATTTTATTTAATTTAATGAACTTGTTTAATTAAACATTAAATCAATATAAAAAATATATGTTAAATAAAAGTTAATTCATTCACAATTAAATTTAAAAAAAATATTTTTATTTATTTATTATTTATTTATTTTATTTTTTCTTATTTAATCACCAAGACTACTATCAGACATATGCCAGCCTGCATCCCTAGTACTCCCAAACATATTATAATTGTTATTAATAATAACTAAATAAAAATGCAATAAGTATACAGTATGTATATAAATGTATGCAAATGAAATAAGATTCTTAGATAAGAATTGACGCACAATAACTTGGCAGAATTCTGTAATTGACACTTCACCACAGCAGCCCTAATGGTAATCCCAATTAAACATGATGCAGTCATAATGTATCATACTGCATGTTTCCCTTTTGTTTTCTGCTCATCTCATATTAATAATTAAATAAAAGTATAGATCATCATGCAGCTAGTAAGCCTAATTCACACCCAGCATGAGCATAACAATGAAAGACATCATGAGGCAATGTTATGATGAACTACCATCATGCTAATTGCAAAATGCTTTAAAAAGTAATTAATTAAGCAGCGCATAAACAATCTGACAACTTGTCAGTTACCCAACACTAGGTCACTGTGTGAGCTGCATCAGGCAAAATTCAATCCTAACATGGCTAAATGTGACATTCCCTTCCAAACAGTTCCTCATACGCAGACGCCAAAGGACAGCACAGAAGGACGAAGAATAAAAAAAAAAAACAAGCACGCTCACAAACCAGCCAGTCAACCTTCGTGTGTACAGACAGGGGAGGGAGGAAAAAAAAAAGAAAGGAAGACCACCTGTCCATCAGGAAAGCCACCAGCTTTCCTTCCCCACCCCCCTCCTTTCTCGGTATCTCTGAGCCCAATGACGGCCAGCGATACTCCTTATCAGCTGGTGAGATGAGATTTAGTTCCAGGCCTAACACTCAGGGGAGGCTATTGATAATGCTGGTCCCCCTTCTGCTCTCCTCTCATTTTCCTGAAGTGGGACTTGCCTCGCTTCGCCGAATCCAAACCGCAAGCATGACAGCAACTGCAAAACTGATTTGGAATCAGTGTAACGGGGTGACGTACCGAGTTCCAGCAATGGATGAATACGATGAGCCATGCAAAACCCAGATGCGCACCCTGGCAGTGGGCATCCCCTTAGTAAAATCCCCTTTTTCTCACTGCTACCTGGAAGGAAAGCTAGGTCAAGCTCCTGGTGATGGGCTGTGATGTTGTTTTGACATCCTTGCTGCTGCATAGCTGAATGAATAATCGATGGTGCTTGAAAACAGAAGGCATTTGATTTTTTTTTTCTTATTATAGCGCGGTTTTAAAAATGCTCATGAAACTTTCATGGTTTATAGGTACAAAGCTGGAAACGGCACAGAGCGGGCTAACATGTTCAAAGCAGTGTTTTTCCATTACTGACCCATATCCCCATGGCTAGGAATCATTTAATGGTCTTCATGCACAGAGCAAAACCATCTGCATCTCTGTGTCCACATTTTTATAGCCTCGTAAATGGCTGCATATAACTGTCGAACTAACCTATTATGCTGACAGACAGCAACTATTATGTGATATTGATCGCTCGAGCCTTTCAATAACGGTTGTGTCGATTTGATCAACTGGAGTTTGTCTAGAGTGTGTCTCGGTCGTAAACTTTAGGAACGTAAGTCTGAATATGGCCTACATTTATCAAGACTCAATTTGAGTGATTCACCTAAGCAGTTGGGACTCGTATGCAATTAGCGGTGTTAATCATATACTAATATTAAGCAGTGAATTTAATTACATCCATGATGTATTGTCATCCACAGCCAGCGCTACAGGATTTTCACACACCAGAGCCCAGAAAGATTTATCTGACACCAGCTCACAATCGAGTTATCCTCAGTTCTTCAGCCCTGGCTGCCCTGCCACAGAACAGTTGGTGATAGAGCTAATAGAGGGTTGCAACATGGCAACGGCAGAAAAAGACAACAGATGTTCAAGAGGGCGATACAAAAAGGATTAAAACACAGTGTTTTGGTGGCTTCGTTTTTTTCGATGTGTTGGCATCCGTTACAGTTGACCAATGTATTGTAGGCTGGAGAATTAGCATAGGGAGAAAAAAACTACTTACAGAAAAATCTACGGACCTGATCTAACATCAACTAACAATGAATGGTTTTATTTATATTAACTAATACCAATCAAAATAAAATACTGTAAAAATGTATTGTTTATTGTTAGTTAATGCATGTATGTTAACTACTGGAAACCTATTGTATTATAAAATATTATCATAAGTATTATTGTATTATGAAATAGTCAATATAATATACGTATGATTGCTTGTGCTAGGAACAGGCCAAAATTTAATCAGAAATCTACGAAATATCCTTTTCAATTGATCTGTTGATCCAGTTAAAAAAAACTAGCCCGAATGACGTAAAAAAAAAACTGAAAAACTGAGAAATAAAAAAAAAAACTTCACTGTTGTAGAAGATTATCACTGAAAAACAACTAAATTGCAATATTTTCATCAGGAAAGCTCTTTTTTTATGATTGCAGAAGATATTATTCTCATCACTTTCATACTTTTTTGGTCCTTTCATGCCATTTGTTGAGCTTAATATCTTCAGTCACCATTCACTGTCATCATCTGGGTTTAAAGAGACCAGGCAATCCCTAATTATGACTTTCTACAAAATAAAGAAAATCATTAGGGTTTGGAAGAACACCGGAGTAAATAATGACATCATATATTTGAGTTGCCTGGGAACAATTTTAATGTGACATGCACCATAAAAATATTATGTGATGAACTGGACTCCCTGAACTCGTAAATGACGATGCATAAAAGAGCTGAACCTTCTGAAAACATTCGATATGACCAAGAAACACTCTCACAGGCCTCTGGTTGTCAATGCAAGACGTCCAAACAATTTCTTCACACCATATGTTTACATGTAACCCGTCCTTTGTGAACTTGTCTAAAGGGTCAAGGCTGGACATACCTTCTGAAAATGTGTTCAACGAAAACAAACATTTTCAAACATCAACTACCCGTTCGGAGGATAAAAGCACCGCTTATTCAAACAAAAGGCTGTTTTATTCCCACGGTTTTTCCATTTCTCTCTCTCGTGCATCTAAGAGCCGCACATGGCATGACTCGAATGGGGGCAAATCAATACACACAGCGCCCGTTAGTAACGTTACGCTGGCACGCAGGTGTTCAAAACCATCACCAACGAGGGATATACAAAAAGCCAC
The DNA here is from genome assembly GCA_032359435.1 of Enteromius unitaeniatus. Lineage (NCBI taxonomy): Eukaryota > Metazoa > Chordata > Actinopteri > Cypriniformes > Cyprinidae > Enteromius > Enteromius unitaeniatus. The sequence continues at coordinate 3,817,715 of JAUMHI010000025.1, forward strand.
ACTTCCGAGGGCTCAGCAATAACACAGAACACACAACATCTTCCCTTATGAGTCAACACCATCCGTTTACTTCCCCAGCCCCGCGCATCACCTGCATTTCCGAAAACACACATTCTGATGACAAAAGCATCTGCAGAGACGCACAGAAGTGCTCTTACCTGGGCTTGTGGCTGAAAGTGAGCTCGCTTTATCTCCACTTCTCACTGGAAATTGTTCGTTTGTCTTTTGTACAGTCCAGAGACGGGAAATGCGGCGTTTGCCCTCCCCTTCCACTACCGTACAGTCGACGGCTGTATGAGCGCGTCAAACCGCTCCACCTGCATGCAACGCCACACAGCAGCTCCGCCGCTCTCTGCGTGCTCTCCCGGTGGCGGCTATGGGCGCCAAATGAGGGCGCGGTCAGTGGAACACCTCACCAATCATCCCGCGAGCGCTTCGCCTTTCAGCCTCGGCGACGACACGATGACTGCGGCACCGCTGTCTCAATGTCACTTACTTTATCAAAATCTGGACCACAGACTATGTCCAGTAACTGCGTCGCATGCGCCCCCCTACTGTCCCTTAATCCGTTTAGACCAGGGGTTCCCAGTCTGCCGAAACACTAAAATATTTGCTTTTAACACCCTCTGGAAATTCAAAAATGTTTCTTATTGCTCAGTAATTATTATGAATAATAAAAGTGTAGCCTCAGTTTTTGTGCTAATTGGTTTATACCGTGGCTCCATTCCATTTAAACACTTTTAATGCACGGCTCTGTGTCTAGCTAAGTCAAATATTTATCAAATAAAAAAATACTGACAATGCAATAATGCATTTGTTTGTTTGTGTATGCGTTTTCGCTACTGGGGTACATTTTGCGATCATGCCGGGTTAAATGAACATCAGAAAATCCCTCTGTAGTTACATCAAGAACCTCTAGGGCGTTCAGTTTACAAATTTATATGCTTTCCTATAAGACAGAATACTTGATTTTGATTGGTGGCGAATTTTAAGAGTCAAATATTTATAATAAAAAATTACATTTTCATTAGTCCATGAGAGCATTGTCTATTTTTTCCAAATAACATACATTTATTTCAGCTTAAGTTGATATTTCATGTGTAACCTTTACATTAATATCAATATATTATTATGAATAAAAAAAGTATTATTATTATTTATAGCCATGTACATTTTGGCAGTAGAGCATCATATTCTGGGCTTATGACAGGCTGAATGTACATTATATAACAATCAAGGTATGATATGGTAAATACTTCTGTACTTTACCAATGTGCTGAATGTAGTAAAGGACTTGCTTCTTGACAGCTGATGAAGTGCTTTCTTTAGGCATGCAGGTGTGTAGTATATAAATACATTCCTGGATAAACAACATCTGGATTTTGGCATTGTTTTTTGACCTATGAGGCCATACTAACAACAACTGCCAATGTACTCTAGTGGAGGTGGCGGGGAATGTGTGTGTGTTTAAAAATGTAACCAGGAACATAATTCTTGCTACCTATAGCACTTACTCTTAAAATGAGCCACCTGGTTTCAAATCTTGCAGCTCCTCAGCTCATGGCCTCATGGGACAGCAAAATGTCCGTTGTTTACACACTTCTGTAGCCTATATCAGCAGATACAGAAGGTGATCTGGTTTTGTTTGCATGCTATTTATTGGGTACACCTATCATATCAATTGACATAAAGCTTTTTGCATATTCTATTTACTATAGAAGAACACCCATGGTGACACATTGAAGGTAAGGTATGGTAATCACTCCATAGCACAACTGAGGATATTGACTGACGTCAGCGTAGCATGTTTAATTGAAAACCAGTGATAATTTGTGCTGTCATTAAACATTGTAGATATGAGAGTGTCACTAGGGAAAATAAATGTTCTGTGGGTCAAGTGAGACACCGAGCACAGACTGTTTACCATATCATTTTACCACAGAAAGTAATTAAAAAGAGGTAAAATGTGTAACGATCTTTGCTTCAAAAGAATTTTTAAACGCCAACGCATATGGCTTCACGCAGTTGATTATACATTAGCTAATGCTGCAGGCTGTTTTATAAGTTAAACATTTCCAATGTTTTATTTTTTGCTGTTATTTTGTCCTCAAGTCATACAATATTAGGCGTGTATCATCTTTAAATGCATTAATGTTTAACAGATGACTTTACATTTGCAAGCTTTGTGTAATGAGCCAAATATTCAAACAACAGCTAGTATGATTAATGGTATCTCTGGTAATTCCCTCATGTATTACTCTCAGCTAATAACCTTAAGCACAAAGCTGGACCTCAGTTGTCTGCTCAGCCAAGATTTTTGTCTACTGAATTGTGGAGTCATGTGGTGTGACCAACAAACAGAAAACAGGAAATTAAATCAAAGACAGGACTGTATGTAAAGGACAATAAATCTCTTAAAATATAAAATATTTAAAGTTTTTATTATTTTACAACAATATAAATTTATTTTATCATTATTTTCAATTAATATTTGTCTGTGTATTTGGGGAGTCACTCTACATTACATGTTGCAGCTTATTATTATTATTTTATATTCAAGTATTTGACTTTTTTATTTTATTTTTATTATCTTACAAGCATTGCTATTTTTATTTTTTTATTAATAATAAATACATTATAAAAAAAGAAATAATAATAAAAATTAAAATAATAAGCTGCAATATGCCATCTAATGTGACTCCCCAAATGTACTCACAATTATGAATGAATAATACTGATAAAATAATTAGTTATATTTGTTGCAAAATAATGAAAACTGTTTATTCCGTTCAAAAGTGCATTCCTGATCAGATATCAATCCAATCTGTCAAGGCAAATAGCGTGATTAAGTTAAACAGGCTTATACACAGCACAAAAAGTGAACGCTCTCTATTTAACATTCCTGACTCATTTCTGAAAATGCCTGTGAGCTTTTGAGCATTCCAACAAGTGCCTCAAAATGACTAGGGGGGGCTGGGGGGGCTCTCTATCTTACAACAGCAGACGGAAACCCAACCTCTCCAAACTGTGCCTTGGCTTTGGCTTCTGTGCAAACAGCACCTTACCCACTTACGAAAAGCATCTATCCTGGCTTCATTCCCCCGGATGTCCTTCCTCATCTGTATTGAGCTGTGGCATCACTGGATGATTTGCAATTATTATTATTGTAGAACTTTCCTTTACTCCCGCATAAAGCCGTTTCTTGCATTCTTTCGCTTCTCGCGCACTACTTTGAACTTGGAGTGCCATTATGCATGAGAGGCTCCATCAAAGGAAAACATGCAAATGGTTGAGGATTTTGTCGATGTGGTTAAGCAGAGCGTGCTGGCGTGTGTGTGAGTTTTCAGAGGCTGACGGAGCTAATGATAGTGTGTCAGAACAGCCGCATTGTCACTGTAACTCGTGTTAAACGATCGCAGGGGTTTAAAACCTGGAACGTGTGAGCATGGAGACCTTGAAGCCTCTTCGAGGCCAGGGAGCACGCAGCTGCATGGGAGACATATTAATGCAGAGTGACAAGGACATGGGACATAGACTATCTGTCTCACTCTCTCCCCCTATCTGTTTCTTTCCATAATGTACGCTTTCAGGAATAGCCACACTAACAGAAGGACGGCATGATGGGGACCTTGGAATGTAATCATGTCATTACCGTGTGAGTGAAGTATGAAATGGTAAGAGAGCGGCTGAAGATTGACTGGCCTGAGATGGCGATTGCTTTAGGGGGGTGACTGATCACGTAAGCGTCACCGTAACAGACTTTCTGCCTTTTTGTCCCTATTGTGGCCTCTTTATTTTTAACATAAGCATTCTCTTTTTCACTCTCTTCAGTCTCTCACACACGCACACTTTGTCTCTCTGAGTCGCATCTCTCAGACACACGCAGGCCACAACACAGATTTTGAAAAGCGGCCAATTGTCTTTGTGCAGTCACTAGAGTTTCCCCAGGGCTGGCTGTGAATTAACTCAACACAATTGGGAGATTAAAACACATAAGAGCCTGCATTTAACCACTTCTGTCCTCCGAGCGAGGCAGGATGCCAGTGAACGGGCTCTTGTGCTGGGTTTAGATTTGGGTCATCGGCTCGGTGTGGTCTTATCTAAATGCACCACAGTGATAGTGCGGCAAAGGAGCCCGGGGCCTTCCAACTCATTATTCAGCAGTTCATATCAGTTTATTAGTGCCCGCGCAATTATGCCACAAATCGCGCCTCTTGATTTAGTGCGGTAAATACTTATAAATAAATCACAGCCCATCTGTCATCTTAACTGGATGTCAATTAGGCAAGAACGCAGTAGCACATTTTTCATTATGTGGATTTACAGTAACAAGATCGCTTGTTTTTGTTTCAGGTGGTGCTGTGTTTTACAGAGCAGATCTAATCTCATGATTCTTGTGCATGTCTGAATAACTGAATAATTGAAATAATGAGGGTGAATATGAGTGTGTGTTTATGAATTTCATAAAACTTGTTACAGGCCACAGAAACCTGTGAATATAATAACTGGAACATAAATCCATCAATCTATCTATCTATCTATCTATCTATCTATCTATCTATCTATATGTCTGGCCATCAGTCTATTGGAAATTTGGAATCTTTAAAAAAAAATCACTAGGGCTGCCTTAAAGGGATAGTTCCCTTAATATAGTTATATTAAATATGTCTCCACATGGATCTTCCAAGCTTTTTAATGTGAATTGATGCGTTTGTGTGACAGTTTAGCAGTGTATCCACCACGTTCGGAACGTTCTGAGAAAGTTGATCCAGCCAAATTGACAAAGTGTGAGTTCCACCTGACCCGAGTGGCCTTCCTAGGCTACGTCATAAGCCATGAAGGAGTTACCATGGATCAAGACAAAGTCACAGCGGTTCTCCGATGGCCTGAGTCCAAAACCATAAAAGAGATGCAACGATTCTTGGGATTTGCCAATTTTTATCGCCACTTCATACGTAACTTCAGTCTCATAGCAGCACCTTTAACATTTATGACACGAAAGAGGCCTACTCACCTTCACTGGGACGTTCACCGCAGACAGGCATTCAACAACCTGAAAGCTTGCTTCACGACAGCACCAATACTCCGGCATCCAGACCCCCTAAAATAATTCACAGTGGAGGTCGATGCTGAACAAAACAAACTGTACCCATGTGCTTTCAATTCTCGCAAACTCACACCAGCCGAAAGAAACTATGACAGAGAGCTGCTTGCCATGAAATCAGCCCTCGAGGAGTGTTCCTGTTCCCATGTTCCCATGGTCTGGAGAGCCCACCAACCTACCTGATGATTGATGATTGGTTACGAAGAAGCGAGGAAACCTGGAATCAAGCATACACTTACCTGCAACGAGCAGTACGGCGCTCTACAGAACAGGCTGATCGTCATCACCGACCCAACCCCGCTTATGAACCTGGACAATGGGTATGGCTCTCCACGAAGGACCTCCGCCTCCAGCACACCTGCAAGAAATTGAAACAAAGGTACGTGGGTCCTTTTCAGATAATTTGTCAAATTACACCAGTGTCGTTTCGATTAGCATTACCTAGTCATTACAAACACTCACCCACTTTTCATGTCGCCCTGCTCAAGCCTGCTGATGCTCCAGAGGAACAGAGGGGCCTAGACAAGGCCGCCAACCCGGAGCCGCCTCCCCTGGTCATTGATGGAGAGGAGACGTACCAGGTCAAAGAGATTCTGGGCTTCAGACAATTGCCTGGGAGGGCTACGGACCGGAAGAAAGGTCCTGGGTCAACACCCGGGACATCCTGGATCCCTCACTTACCGAAACCTTCCACCGGGAACACCCTGGAAAACCAGCTCCTCGACCGCGTGGGCGACCCCGGCGCCGCCTCTCTCACTTCAGGAGCTGCTTGCGCGGGCTTCTGCCCTATTTAAAGCGAACTCGGAGAGACATCCAATGCAAAGTTTTGTTCCTAGTAGCATCTCTGAGCGTTTTCCCAGTGACTTTCGGATTATCTTGTTGCCAATTGGATTGTTTTTTTCAACGCTGATTCTTGCCTGTGACCCAGACCATTGCCTGGACTATCGAAACTAATTCTAGTCTTCTTTGCTACTGTTTGCCCCTGTGTGATTATTGCCTGTTTGACTACGCTTGTGAATAAAACTGCTTGCAAATGGATCTAACGACATCTGAGTCATCTGCATCACAAGCAGACACTAGATATTATGGTTTATGAAGTTTTAAATGTGGAATTTATTTTTACACAAACACATCGCTTTACTTCAGAAGAGCTTTGGCTGTGTTTACACTTGGCACTAACATGATTATCAACAAATACATATGACCTCACTTGTATGAATTCATATGATTTTTGCTAAATTGTACATATTTTACAGGTTTTTAGGGTTTTAGACAAATTACACAAAATCATATGAGTAAGGTCGTACGAACGTATCCGAATTAGCACAAATCTGGCACCTTGTACGAATACCTACGAATTGGTCGTGAGACTGTGTCAGGACACGGCACGTTTACACGTCAACATCCAGTGGCTTCTATGTGTTCAGATTCCACACCGCATGGAGACGCGCTGGATGAGCTGCTACCAATCAATGTGGCTACAGTGTTTTTAGCACATTTCATTTTAACCCCATGATGTGTTATGTCACTAACACACTTATAAACCCAGAGTAATGTCAACAACATGGCAGAGTAAGCTTTTTTTCTTTAAAAATGGTTTTTAGACCTAAAAAAATATTACTAAGTAATAACGCCCTTTTGTGTGACATGAAGTGGATGCGATGGCTGAATTGCGCTTACTGTACATTAAGCTGAGATCCGATTAGAAAAGCACAAACGCGTTTACACTTGTCTCTTCGATGTGTATGTGGACATGTTAATGCTAAGTGTAAACACACCCTTTATAAGCCCCTGAGCTGTTTAGCACTTTTTTGGATGAATGAATGGAGAGTCAGGACATGGCAAACTATAGTTTGATCAAAATGCAGTCGGAACAGTAATTTTTTTTATTATTATTTCAGTTTCTCTGAACGTCAGTTGATTAAATTTTATTTTCTAACATTAAATTCAGAATGTAATTCAACATCTTGTTTGTTAACCTAATATAAATTTAATTCAAATTGGTATTTAAAAATACATTCTCAAATTAAAATGAGGCAAAACCCTGGTGTAAGTAACAGATGTCAGTGTAAATAAAATGAATGTAAACACTACGATACTGTAGATCAGGTCAATAGTCCATGTCTGGCATCCAGGATGACTTGACAACACCCAAGGACCTGCCCTTGAGGAGCTACGGAAATGACACTGAGAGAGTTAAAGAGAGAAGGATCAATAAAGAGGAGACAAAACATTTAAACAGAATGGATTGGATCTTCCTTCACCTGTTCAAGAAAGCCCCGTACTCCCTGTCACTCTTCCTCGGCACAATCTCCAGGGAACCGCTCACAGAAATACAGCCCGACTCTGCTGCACTCCTGATAAGGGCCCTACGCAGAAGGCCACACACACATACACACAGGCACACACATAGAAAAACCTAGAGCTTTTATGTAGTCTGCCTTGCCTTTTGCAGGCCACCTTGCCCTTAATCGGCAGCATTTTGGAGGCGAAATTTAGTCAGCCTATTATGATAACAAATCCCCCAAAAGCAACGGTATAGATTAATTTATCATCAGTGAAACACAGTGTTCAACTTGTCCTCTCGCTTTTGTTTAAATACCTTCACACATTTTTCTATTCTTGTTCAATTCCGCCACCTTATTACAAAAGGCTCTCTGTATCGTGTGTTCTAGCATTGTGCTTTTGTGATTGTGATTCTGAACAATTTTAACCCAACATATAAAACTACCAAATTTAACCACAATCGCAAAGGTTTAATCGGAACATATAATCCCTGGATTGTAACTCTGCAACAACAAATAAAACTACCAAATTTGGCTTATTAGCAACATTTAATCATTGCAGTTAACAGTGTTTACCCTCTGTTTGATTACGTGTAGTTTGTAACTAACTGCATGATTCTTTCTGCCATAGTCACCACTAATATCTTACTCCTAGAGGCATCTGAATCTATGCTCATCAGCCTTTAGTTTTAAGCTACTCATCAGTGAAACACAGCTTTTATGTAGTCTGCCTTGCCTTTTGCAGGCCACCTTGCCCTTAATCGGCAGAATTTTGGAGGTGAAATTTAGTCAGCCTATTATGATAACAAATCCCCCAAAAGCAACGGTATAGATTAATTTATCATCAGTGAAACACAGTGTTCAACTTGTCCTCTCGCTTTTGTTTAAATACCTTCACACATTTTTCTATTCTTGTTCAATTCCGCCACCTTATTACAAAAGGCTCTCTGTATCGTGTGTTCTAGCATTGTGCTTTTTGTTACATTCCAGACAGCCTCTCAGTTCAAGACTTCAGTTGTGTTATTGCAACAAAGATATTTCACTTCCATACTTTCAGGTCACACGTCTTACATTGTGCACCACACTGTAGTAAACTAGGTTGTTCAGACATTGCCATAAAAGCTCTCAACCACTCAACCCTTTCTAGATACTGCAAAGCTGTTTTTTTAGTCTCCACTGGGAAAGGCATCTGAATCCCTTCTCATAAGCCTTTTGGTATTAAGCCACTTGCTGCCATGTTTCTTTTTGTAATTCAGTGCCTTACATTATTCAGTCTAGCGCACAAGCGAGAGTGCAATTGTTCTGGATTTCATTTTAACAGTGCGAAAGCATGAACAGGTCAATAAACAAGTTCGTATTTTAGGCACATTACTGCCAGTTACATTTTGGGTCCAATGTAAACAGTTCCAAATAAAGTCAAACTGTATGTGATTCTGAACAATTTTAACCCAACATATAAAACTACGAAATAGATTCAGATTCAGAGGCATCTGAGGCATAGAGGCATCTGAATCTATGCTCATCAGCCTTTAGTTTTAAGCTACTTGCTGCCATGTTTCTTTTTAATCACAAACACATATAATCCCCAACTGCTCTCATGCTCAGTCAGTGCACTTTGTAGCGAGACATGAAATACGTACCAACAAGTACATCCCTGAAGTTTCCAAAAGAAATGAACACTAGTGGCGGTAAAACTATTATTTGAAGAAAATCATGTTATGACTTTGTCACGATCCGGTTCGCTAAATGATGCGTGTGTGTGTGGCTGCGCTTCTCAGCGGAGCAAGGAGCGACGGACATGGAGCTGAATTTAAACATTTATTCAACACGGAACAGGAAAAACAAAAGCTGACGGGGCAGCGAACACAGAGACACCA
>JAUMHI010000025.1:3847496-3865063 GCA_032359435.1 Enteromius unitaeniatus
TAATCCCAGTTCATTTTTTGACAGCACTAATATACATAGGTGCTATCTATTTCTCTCTCTCTCTCTCTCTCTCTCTATATATATATATATATATGTGTGTGTGTGTGTGTGTTTGTGATAGATTACACTGCAATGGGTTGTTTTTAGTCCCATATCATCCTAAACACCATTTAATTTAACTTCTACTAAGAGGATGAAAAATGGTTATGAAAAGCTAAATTTACCTACATCATAAGTGTACTTTAAGGAAGAACTAAAATTGTAAAAATGTATGCGACCTCTTCACATATTTGCAGCTTAACTGGTTCTTTTTTTTCATATTTGTTTGAAATCCATGTACTATTTTCAGACCGAAAACCCAAGAGAGATCACAGTATAGGAGAGCTCGAGACAATGGATCACCTTGGACAACACGCGCAACTGCAACTGCCCCTGCTGCTGCACTCGCTTATGGATTTGCTCCAGGACGTTCCTGTGGAAATTGAGAGGAGAGGAACGTATCTAATGCCAGGTGATGGATTTCTGTTCATGAGAAGGACTTAATAAAAAAGCTCTCAAGCACGAGGTGAATGTGTTGGCAATATACATCTTCTTTTCAAACCCCATCAAAGGTGGACATCAAAAACCTCATCCTGTTCCTCCAGAGAGCCGTCTGTGATGACTGTGGAGGAATAGAGAGAGAGAAAGAGTCACTCAAGTCACTGCGAGTTATTATCATGGTTTACTCTTTAAAAGATAAATAGTACAGTGTACTAGAAAGGACATGGATTCTACTGCAGTAGCCTAAGTACAATGTTTTCTTAAGACCACTAGTAAAAGTTCTTAAAAGTAAAACATTTTTTTTTAAAAACAATTACATTACACTTGACAAAACATACTTTTATCACTTTGTTTATTTTTATTTCATTAGTAAGGACATGGCAATGTATGTACATTTAAATTCCTATTTAATTTGCATTGTATTTACACATAGGTGAATAATACAGTGAACATACAGTGAATAATTATAATAAAAGTGAATAATTGTATACATTTTATTAATGAAAGTTTTGGACCCCACGTCTGTGGGTGTTTAACGTGTGTTTCATGTTCAAGTACGCTTGTGTATAAATGTGCATTTACCCGGAGACTCTGCTATCGGCTCTGTGCCGGAGGAAGGCGGAAAGCTGAAAGAGCGTGTGGCTTTAAAGGAAGCATCACTGTGACAACTGACGCTCTGTGCACGCTTACGGCACTCGATGACCAAATGACTGCAACAGTCTTTATGACAGCTTACCCCGCAAACTGAAAACAACACAGAGAAGGCTTACAGGCCACATTTACACAGGAAAAAGATAAGAACGAAGGTCTACATTTGGTTTCATACCTTTGCATTTGCATCGCTGTTTGTAAAATCCCCATATCTGTAAGAATCAATGACAATGAGGGAATATAAGAAAAACATGCAAGATTTTTTTTAATGGGTGCATTAGTTTAGTTCGGTAGTGACAGCATATTTTCATTCACAAAAAAAAAATCGTATACTAAAATGCTACTAAAACATACTACGATACAAAATAACAATAATAACTATAGTAACATTTTGTTTATTTCACCCAAATATGAGGATTATGTGTTCCCTTTTGTCACTACTGAAACAATAATTACATGTTTCGGTAGTGACAAATCAAAGATGTCACTACTGAAACACCACCAAATGTTTCAGTAGTTACAATTGTAGATTAGACTTTTTGAACCTAGCTCAAAGATGCTAATCAACACATGGTTAGCTAGCACAGTGGTATACATAAAACTAAATGTTATGAAATAATTCCCCCCCAAAAGTGCTTTAATGCAGAAAAAAAGTGTTCGGTAGTGAACTTCCTTAAAGTTACACACAGACTTTTGAACACATTTACCTCACAATAAGAACTATGAGATAGTGGTGGACACAGGAATATTTCCTGATCATAAATGTATGAGTATAGTTAAAACACACACTGTTTCGGTAGTGACATGAAAAATGCGGGACACATTTTCTTTTACATAAAGTTTTAGAATTTACAAAGATTTATTTTTTCTTAAATAGAGAAAAATATTTATTTTATCTTCCTAAATGTGACATCAGACATCAGTTTGCACCCTATATATATGGTATCTAATTTTTTTTTCTTACTGGTCCTAAATGTTTGCATGTATATAGTACATTTATTTATTATTTACAGAATTCATGAAAATTGACAAACATACTACTTATTGCTTTCCATGTAAAAACCTTGCAATTATAACTTTAAAAATAAGTTTTTCAAAAATACTGGTTCAACAAAAACACCAAAGAAAAAGGAAAACAGGTTCTTTGCTCGGGTGGACCTTGACAGGAAATTACAAAAAAGGAAGTGGTTACTATCTACGCCCATCTACCAACCATGAACATAACAACATCTTTCCCACAGACACACCCTTAAAGACAACCCTGCTGAACTCGAAAAAAAAAACAGCACAGGCCCCATAAAACTCTGACAGAGACAAATATGAACAAATGCAAGCCGTAAATATGATCTGGCTTACGAGTGATAATAAAATAGGCATTATGTGCATCTGTGCTTTTTGAAATAAATACAGATCTGGAGGTCTGTTTCTCTTGATGCTGAAAAGATCTTATTTCATCTCTTGTGTGGCTTGTCATCACGATGAAGAGGAAGATAAAGAGACTGCAAATAAAATGTGCACTCACCAAACGAGAGCAGTGCCGACAAAATGAAGGTTTGACGCTGCTCGTCTCTGTAAACGTGTGAACAAAACCCATCTTACAGTTCTGTATGGAGCTCGCCTTTGTGAAGTACTCAATCATCTCCTCACGGCTAATTTTACAGTCCCTGGGAGTGAAAATGAAAAAGAAAAAGATGGGACCTTTACTGTAGTGTCGACTTTGACAAATGAGTAAAAATAATTACTCCAGATACACTGGACAGATGTCTTGATAAACCCACTGGTTTTGGTCCAGTTCATCAAACTTGCCGAGGTAAGGGAAATTGCTCCTGATGATCTCAAACTCTCCTTGAGAAATGTATCCATCGCCATCAGTGTCAAAATTTTGGAACACTGACTGAAATTAAGACATCTTCCAATTAGATCTCTTTTACCACCAGTTTATTACAAAACCTTCTGTAATTTTTGTCAAATTTGTGCAATATCACACACAACAGAGTTTATTATTTTTTTGTTCAGCACTATGGCATGATTGTAAATATGATATTTCTTTTAATCAGTCAGTCTATAAACAAAAAGTTATCACAAAGCTTACATTCGTTCCAGTAATGAAAATATTTGCTAACTAAAAACTGAATAAAGTGGTTTATTGTGTCCAGGTTCCTTTTTATTTTTGAACAAAAAAATGTAGTCAATTCATTGCGGTTCATTGAAAGATTTAATGACTCGCATATAAGGTTATAATAAGCTTTATTAAATGAATCATTTGAGCGATTGATTCAATGTTGCGCTTATTAGGTCAATAATTTAACTCCTGAATGAATCAGTGTGTTTGAGAGGTCAGTCACTTTTTTTTTCAAAAAAAATCACTCAATTTTTTTTATGAATTGGTGTTTTTTTAACAAATTGGTTGAGTGAAAGATTCAATGATTCATTGATAAGGTCACTCAGTTGTTTCATTAATTTTTTATAAATCAGTGTTTTTTGAACAAATCACCTGTGTGAAAAATGTAATGACTCACTCATGAGGTCAGTGACTTGTTTCATTTCTGATTGAATGAATCAGTTGAGTGAATGATTCAGTGTTGCACTCATAAGGCCACTCAATTGTTTAACTCCTGGATGAATCAGTGTGTTTGAAAGATCAGTCCCTTGTTACATTTTTTAAACAAATCAGTGTTTTAGAACAAACTGACTGAGTGAATGATTTAATGACTCACTCATAGGGTCAGTCACTTGTTTCATTCCTGATTCAATTAGTTTTATTAACGAATCAGTTTAGTAAATTATTAAACGCCTCACTCATATGGTCAGCCAATTGTTTAACACCTGAATGAATATGTGTTTGGAAGTATTCATTGAATTTAACTAAGAATTTAACCTACTGGCACAACAAAGAAATCAACAGAAAGAGTCACTTAAAAACATATACCACTAAAACACTTAAATCCCATTAAAACAACTAACAGTCTGTCTGAAAGACGACTAACTGAATGTTGTCACAGGCAACCAGCTTATTATAGCATTCATATACTATTTGCAAACAATTTGTTTATTTGAAAACCAAATAATTGTTCAGAAAAATTGAAAGTGAATTAGTCTGTGTAGTCTGAGACACATACCTCAACCATTTTTTCAATGTGCTTGTTGATGATGGTTGGATCTGCTTTGGGTTTGACTGAAGATGACCACTGTTCTATTAGAGGAGACTGTGACTTTGAGCTGGAAGCCTAAGAGGCCAGAAATCAATGGCATATTCACTTAGAAAGAGAAAATAAGGCACCAGCAGATATGGATAAATGACTGCTATCCATTGGTTGAACAGAATAATTATAGAGTAGTGGTTCAGTCTCCCAGCTGCAAGTCCACGCAAGTAGATTATGCAAGCAACATGGGAAAATTAATCTGTCAAATTGTGTCATGAGTGGTTGTAATTGGTGGTTTCTACCTCATGGTGGCCAATGATTTGCTATCTTGCAGTTGTTATGTTGGTGGGGTGACTCACTGATAGTTTAATGCTGCGTGGCTCCCTCTGTAGAGATAGCTGATATATTTCGTCCTCTGAATGGTACTGGTCCAAAGACACCTGGATAGGAACATAATAAATGTTCATTATGGACATCAATTGATAATTGACATAGATTTGAGAAATCCATCACAGGCTATATCACCCTCAATGTCACCTGCTTAACCATCCATTCACTAAAATAATTCATAATTTAAAGGAATATTAGTATGCACATTTCAAATAAATGCTACTTTTTATGCACTTTCTATTCATCAGAGAATCCAGAGGGGGAAAAAGTATCACAAGTCATGCTATTACAAGCTAAATACTGCATCTATAAATTATAAATTAGATTACCAGAATTTTGCAAAATGCTTTAAATATAGAAAATATATTGCAAACTGCAAATATATGCTATTTTTTATGTACTTCCTATTCATCAGAGAATCCTGAGGAAAAAAAAAGATCACAGTTTTGCCATCACATAATTAAATTACATTTCAAAATGCAATTGATAAAAAAAAAACAAATTGATTACAGTAAACCCATTCCACCCATAATAGACTTACTATAAGCAGATTCAGCAGGTCTGAATTGGATTCAATACTGGGCGGAGTGCTTTGAATAAGCGCCAGCTCTTCTAGGATGGCATACAATTGATGGGTCTTGGTTAGGTTGACCCTAGTCTTCTCCGGGTCAAACCAATCAGGCAGGGCCACATGGACGGCAATCAGATCCTTCAAATGCACCCCAAGGATAGGAAAGCGGAATCCCAAACACTCAGAGAAACGCTGACGATAGTGACTGTAGTTTCCAGAGGAGGTGACCAGCTCCACCAATCCATCAAAGACCTGATTAAAAAGCATAGGAGAACATCAGAAGGCCGGTGCAGTCAAAATATAAGGCAAAGGGAATTCGGTACATGGGTACTAGATATTCCTGCTCATGTTTGGTTGCCTGATAAAAGAGCACTTGACTTGAGTATTGATATTTCTGTGCAATCTGGCAGAGAGTATGAAAATGGCACTCAATCCATCTACTGAAAAGTGGACTTTAACAATCTTATCTCTCATAGCCAGAGTTGGAGTGTTACAGTTGTTTGTTTTTCTTGCCAGTATTGGAGGTGTGTTTACAAAGCAGTTCTCTGGCAATCCTTACCTTGCGCGTCTCGCTGCCGATGAGCGCCTGCGTATCCTTGAGTCTAGCAATGGAGCTATTGCTGAGCCCACCCACTACTGCCATCAATGTGTTGAAGTTCTGCAGCTGCAATAACCTCTACACACACACACACACACACACACAGAGTACAATATGTATATATTCATTTCAAAACGCATCCTAAAACATTTTTTTCCAGGTTTGAATTAGATTCTGAATCCCCAGATCTTCAGTGTGGACTTTTAAACCCCGCTGTAAACAGATTACATGTCTTAAAATATAAGCGAGCAAGCGAGTTGGATTAACCTGGGCCACTTTGATGAATTCACTGATGACAGTGGCTCTCTGCTGAGCTGTAGGTTTACTGAGAACCATGATCTGGATCCACTGGGAAACACTGTTAAACAGAGTAATGAAACGCTCCAGAATGGGATTATCCACCGTGCAGCCATGCATCACGAAACTGTGGTAGTCCTGGAACTGAGGGGGAACAGATTTTTCATTTGCAATATGAACTCAGACTCGAGGTCACGCTATTACAAGCATAAAGACACAACTAAATACTGCATCTATAAATTAGAAATTATATTACCAGAATTTTGCAAAATGATTTGTACTCCATATATGTCAGGTGTTCAGCTAGGGTGGAAGCATCCAGATGGTCAAAAAGAAGAGAGGTCTTGCGTTTCTTCTGTACAGTTTCATCCAGTTGACGTCGCCATTCGTAAGATGGACTACAGGAAAAACAAAAATAAAGTATGCAACTTTTTCTATTACATTGGATAATATTACCAGGTCAATGACATGAAACTATATATATAAATATATATATATACTGTATACGTGTATATGTGTGTATTTGTGTGTTTCATATTGATTAAGATGAAGTAGAAATTTTTAGTTCTGAAAAATGCCAAAAAATGTAAATAAAAACATAAATAATTAATTATATAATTAGTGTACAGAGGGACAGACAGACAGACAGATAGATAGATAACTTTTTTTTACAAGTACTTGGTACATTTGTTTTTAACTAAACCTTTCCATCATGTATGACATTCTTATTTGTCATTGACCTAAGAACTTCTAGCTGTTTGAGTAACTCAGCCATGCAGCTTGTTTGTGATGTTCCGTACACTACCACCCAACCCCCCACACACATTCTCCAGCCCTCTGTATCAAAGGAGCAGCAGTTTGGGTGAGTTCTGTGCCCCTGTGACTCACATGCTGTCTATGTCGATGAGCAGACTACGCCTCACATCTCCATTCTGCTCTAGTCGCTCTTTCAGACCGCGGATCTGCTCAGCCAGTGCTGGGTTCAGGTCAAACTCAGCTGGGAACTCAGATATCCAGTACCTGACAGAGGAAGAAAGACGGAAGACAGAGAGAACTATGACACAGAGTAGCTGTGCATGAAATAGGTCTAGGCAAGACATCAGGAGGACGAGTATTTTCTGTGAATACTCTTGCCTCAACTGCTTTATCTGAATTCACAATACACCTCTGTGATACAACCCAGCTGCCTTATGACAAAAAGCATCCACATCTTTACAAGAAATATGCACTGCATGGCCAGATAGTATGTGGACACCACTGCCATAGATGCTTTTGAGCGTGAAATAGGTCTGCATAAATGCATACATTTCAACACCATTAGCATTAATAGGGAGTTCTCCTTAAGGGAGCATTCACACATAAAACAATTTTGCTGCTTTTCCACAGTTTTTTTGATGTTAACATGCACTAGATGGACGTCTTTGAGCACTCCGCTTACATATCACGTCTTTTGCAGCATTTCACTTTGGCGCTTCTATCTAAAAACGTGCCAGTGGAGTCTCAATAACGTGCATTTTTTCCTTTGCACTGCCTTGCATCTCGCATTTTTAAATGCAAAAATGTGTTCTATGTGAGTGGCCCCTAAGGAAATTTACAAGCTGTGAATGTCAATATCACTGATTGGGTGAACACAGCAAGGATCGCTTTTAAATAACAGTTTTGGATCATTAAATGGACTTTTCCTTCTGGTTAACGTTTTCCGTTACTGTTCTGTTATACATTTTCTCTTAAATGTTTTAACAAATAACAGCACTTACCAATTTTTGACTTCACTGTTCATGATCATTTAATGAGGCAAGAGCTATTTGGTTTATTGGTTGTTTGTGCACTCATATTACTACAGTTAAAAATACAGCTTGCAATATGTTGAAACAAGTCCTGCCTTATAAATAAAACATGCAACAGCCAATTGGTTATCAGATATTGATATTTGCTATCGAAACTTAGGACTGCACAAGAGCATTGTCTGGTCCAGTCTGAATAAAAAGTTTTTTGTTAACACTATGCTACATTCATCAGAAGGTTAATTTTAGGTTTTGCTTATTTGAAATATTTTATAAAAAGAGATGTTCGCCCATCAATGGCTACCGCCAACATTTGGTTACCGACATTCATCCAAACATCTATTGTGTTCAACCCCAGCAGGCACACAATATAAGACACTGATATTTGGGTGAATTTTGGTTGTGACGTTGTGTTGCAACCAAAAAAAATCAAATGTCAATTTAATGTCAAACTGCAATTAGATGTCCGATTCCGCCATCAACTGATGTTAATATTTGTTGTTTTTAGGTTGTGCAATCAAAATCATCAGTACTTTAGCATTAAATACTGATGCCAATGCGATTTTCCTTTTTAACCAAAATACAACATTTGTCGAAAGTCAGCCTGACCATGTGTGCCTGCTGAGACAGAAGAAAGAAATTCATACAGGTTTGGAACGACATGCGGGTAAGTAGATTACAAACAGAATTAGCATTTTTGGGGGAACTGTCCCTTTAAATGTAAGCATGGCAAGCAGTTTTTGAGATTTCAGGATTTCCCCATTCAGGTAGATATGACTTTGCCTTGGATGTCCAAAGTAGGCTTAGAGAGGGACTTTGTTCTAATCTAAAACCTCATAGTTTCATACTAAGTTTCATAACACAGGGTTAAAAGCAGCGCTAACAACCTTGTGTAACATTTTTTAAAGCAGGGTTTAAAAATATGATAAGGCAAGGCTAAGAGTCACATGAAAAGATACTGAAAAAAAAGGTAGGTGTCACAGGTGTTATAAAGCTTTGAATATGATTTACAGCTGTAAACAGTACTTGATTTCATGCACCTGTTACTAATGGGTTTATTCGAAACAGCCAAACCTTGGATGTCTTCAGGCTTTTAGCCATGCAGTGTATGTATAATAATAATAATAAAAAAATAAATAGGTGAAAAAATGGCTTTTTAACCTACTTGACAAGGTGACAAATCTGAGACTGGCGATTTGCAGAACAATCCTGTTCCTGAGACCTGTAATACTGTCAAGGTAGCTCCACTTCATTACTATTATCGGCTGTTAGGAGTGATGGAAACAGTTTGTGATGCAGTCAGCCCTCTCTATAAATGACAAACCCCACCCATGACCGAATGTACTAAGTGCTAAATGTCTAGCATAAAAGCCGGCCTGTCACCTCCGAAACGAAATGCACAAAGACTTGTATTTCTTTTCACGTATTTGACATTAATGCTAGTTTTTTTTAAAATACAGAATTCTGAGAAAGTATAATGTGACAGGTCTGCTGAAGGAGGATACTTTTGCAGGAGTTTCTTAGCTAGGTCACTGGATGATAGGTACCAGGGATGCATGGTAAGAAACATTCGCACGACAAACGGCTCCTTCAGAACGCCCTCATTGTCTGCGAGGGAAAGAGAAAAACAGACAGACATTCATACATTAATTACCATGAATCTATAGATAGACAACAGTGAAAGTCAGATGGCTGTTAAAGTTACAGTGCTCCATTTCTGTCTTCACCAGGGGATGATTGGGCTTGAAAAAATTGAAGACCCTGAGCTACAGGAATTAACATGAGAAGAGGTTTGAAAAATATCAAGACATGCATACAGTTGAACAAGCCAGTGTTGTTCTGACTGGCTGCTCAGAGTGTTTACACAAGAGAAGGAGGAAGCAAATATGACCACTGACCAAAGGCTTTGATGCAGGCTTCCACCAGCTCATCCACGCTGGCGGACTGATCCGATGAAACGCTCTCCATCTCTTTCTACTTCACTGTTCTCCACAGCCCCTCCTTTCCCCCCCACTTAATTTTCCACTCCTCTCTTTGATCCCTCTCTTTTTCAGTCTGAAAACGAGACAACGCTATGCGCGGCAAAGGAAACAGAATCAATAAAGCAGAGAATGGTTCAGATGTGAGAGGTGTCGCTGGTTTTTCATTTTCATCAAAAGCAGACAAATCCTGGTCACACATGGATAATACGGTGGACAAGACTCATCCGGAGAAAAACAAGGTGCATAAAAGATAAAAAAAATCAAAGATCCATAGGAACTGTTCTCAGACAACAGCAGAAGGAAAAAAAATAAGCCTTAGAAAGATTTTCAAAGAAACTTACCCGTTGAATCTGGCATCAATGGTCAAACAGTAATCACTGATGGTCTTTGAAAACTGAAGTGCTAATGAACGCTGGGCTTTAGTAGAGACTCTCTACCCATGTACTGAAAACCACAGAGGGCCTCACTGGGGTTCACTCCGAGTACAACTGCCTGTAGACTTCCTGTCAGTTGAGAAATTTACAGTTGTTGCATTTCCTTTCCTAATGTTTCGAGACGTTTTTGACACATTCACAACAGAAAGGGGTGGAGGACAAAGCGTGAGAAAAAAACCAAAAACACGTAAAGGGAAAAACAAAAAATATGCAGTAGTTACAACTGAATTCTTAATTAATGCTTACAAATAGATAAATACAAATACATACAAATAAAAATAAGACATAAAATACAACTAAAACACATTAAATATTAATACATAATTAAACATTCTAGTTTATGAATTTAGCTTCATTTAAGAGTAACTCTGCATGTGATGTGATTTAATGGTAAATCAGAGCATCACAGAACTTTACTTATAAAGTATGGACATAAAAGTGTCCTCAGGCCACACACTACTGAGGGTGTGAGCAATGTGAAACTGAACAGTTGTGTTGGCTCCCCTCAGTGGCCATATAGCGTCACATACTTGAATTTCTCGTTCTGGCTATTACTGTAGCTTGAATTGATATTAAAACTGAAATCTCAAATACTGTTTTATTGAAAATATATATATATTTTTTTACATTTTGAAAGCAATAGTGAAATTGGGAAAAGTAAAAATCCTGAACTTGATGGAATAAAGGGAAATTAGTGTTGTTTAATCAGATTTAAATATGACTGCATGTGATTAGGTTATGAAAATATCCAGACTGAAAAAAAACAACAATTTCCTATTATTATCAATATTATGCTGTCCTGTCTTATATTTATCTTGAATGTAAGTGTACAGTTACACTATATTTAGTATTATTAATATTACTATTTGTAAATGTAAAAAAAGCTATTGACCATTAGCAGATCTAGGCAATTCACAGTCACGATTCATGTCTCAATATAGATTTAACCGTTTATTTATTTATTTAAAACAAAAGTCTAGAAACTAAGGCAAACATATCTAATAAGAACGGATTAATTATTTATTATTTTGCAGTGTATGGGGCTATTGAATCTTTATAAAATGGATTTGTTAAGTTACTGCTGGGGTCTGCAGAGAAAAGAAATACCAAAACACGATCTTTTTGACAAATGAGCGAATATTAAATGACTTGCTATGCATCCGCCTATAAAATGTAATAATGTTGATGCGTTGGTTTTATAACCTGTACTAAATGTGATTTGTTAACCCCATGGGTTAGCTTAGAATCCGGGTCTGCAATTCTCGATGAAATAAACAGTTTAAGTTTGCAAAACGTTTCTTAATTGAAATGCATATTAATTTGAACAAGACAGAATTCATGTGTGGTGCTCAGCTGCTGCAGTAGACCTCTGCGAGTCGCATGCCGTTCAAATACCATCGCCTGGGTCATTGTAGCTATTAATGGCTCTGGCTCGAGAGACCTCTGGATTGTTGGAGTTGGAGTTTAACTCAAAATACGTTTATTCGTATTTGTTTTGTACTTCTACTGTATATCGTGTTAAAAAAAAAACAACAAACAAAAAAGTATCCTCGTTTTCATAAAGCGTAGTTAACGTACTGAAAACGTAATTGGCGGAAGACTGCGCGTCAGCCCCGCCTACTAATTAATATTCATGACGGTGACTTTAAATAAGGAGAGCTGTCAGCGTTGTATGGGTGCTGTCGCGTGCGGTCTGGTGTCTATTCTCTTACCTGAACCCAAGACGAGACTGCTGTCACCATGTCTAAACCACTGTCAGACCACGACAGGAAAAAGCAAATTTCTGTGAAGGGGCTCGCCGGTGTGGAAAACGTGGCAGACCTAAAGACAAACTTTAATCGCCATCTGCATTTTACGCTGGTGAAGGACAGGAACGTATCCACCAAACGGGATTATTACTTTGCGCTCGCGCACACAGTCAGAGACCACTTGGTAGGCAGATGGATCAGAACACAGCAGAGTTATTACGAGAAAGACCCCAAAGTAAGTTCATGCATGTTGAGGTTGCACTAAAATAAAAGCAGGTCCATGCATGACACGATTGCACCAAAACAAAGACGTTTTGTATGCAATTAATGAAGGCATGAATCAGTATACCTCCAATTGAAACTTTCCATGACAGTTGTGGACACGAAGGGACGTCCACCTTGACCACGGCATTGCTGACCTTTTGTGACCCTTCTTCACTGGGATCAGCACTCTATGCAAAATCGAAATCATTTTAGCACAACTTTGATCTCAACTTGGGGAATGATGGTCAATAACACGAGTTGTACATTAATAAAACAATGCATCCCCAGTTTATCGCACTCTGTTATGTGCATGCAAATACATATTGAATTTTAGAAGCTAGAGATTTTGCATATTTAAATAATAAAGAAACTAATGATACAATATATTTATCACAACTAAATGTATCTTTTACAGTTATTAAAAGGAGCGGCTGAAACCGTATAAAAATAATGTGTCAGTCTTCTAGGCATCAAAATCTGTCTGGAAATGGGAGATGAAACCACAGCTCAGCATCTCTGACCTTTTCCTCTACAGCCCAGCCTGAAATCCCCAGGATGAAAAAGGTGTCTAGGATATAAAGGTCAAAAGCTGCTCCCTAAAAGAAAGGTCACTTTAGAAACAAATATAGAACATATAAGAAGTGGCATGTATTTCAGCCTTATAATAAATCAGAGTTACATAAAAACCATATAAAACTTTTTACAGGAAATATCATAACTACAAATGACCTGGACCTCTTCAGAGACTTCCATTCGGCTTCTTCTGTTGGTGGATATCAGCAATAAACCTTGACTTCATCATGAAAAGCTCCAATAAGGCTTATGATTGAAAATGTGTTGGCAAAAGTGATAAGAAAAACTGCTTCCATTAGTTCAAAGCTTTTGGATGCTATGGAATTGCTGGTGTGGGCAGAAGTGTGTGGTTTACCTGGACGCTGCTGTCTTTTTAATAGTTTGAACTGTTTTCAACATCTTGTACGACTCATTGGTCTGCACTCAGACCTTCTTCATTAGATGCATTACAGAACAACATTACACACTCTGTAACCTTTGCTGACGACCTCACTGCTGGTTATTTTTGCTAGAGTTAAAATGCCAGTGTTACATAACACCAGTGACCTTCCCCTGTCTCTGACTAGTCTGTTTTAGCCCATCGTGTGGTCACACGCCCACTCTCACCTCCACTGTCTTTCTCTCTTGCTTTTCATACCCAAAACCAAAGGAAGGCCTAAAATGTCAAAGGCTACAACAGGGGTGGTATCAGATTGCCATGTGTAAATCATTCCTCTGTCAGGAAGTATTAAAATAGTCTTTAATAAAGTCTGAAAATAGTTCCCAGACTGAAGGTGGCCCTTGGAGAATTTGACTTGGTGACCCTAAATAACCATTATGTTAAAAAAAATTATGAATAAAGAAAAACTTATTCTATATTATCCTTCTTGTGCCTATTAGCGTGTTTATTACCTTTCCCTGGAGTTCTATATGGGGCGTACCTTGCAGAACACTATGGTGAACCTGGCACTGGAGAATGCTTGTGATGAAGCCATGTATCAGGTAAGACTACACATTGAAGCCAGTGTAATGCTTTAGATGATTGGTTGAAACCATTGATTCATTACATACATTGTTCTTCAGCTGGGTCTGGATATGGAGGAGCTGCAGGAGATGGAGGAAGATGCTGGACTGGGAAACGGAGGCCTTGGTCGTCTTGCGGGTTAGTAATCTGACCTTATATTTGAAAGTGAAAAGCTTAAATTTGTACTTTGCAAAAGAAAGTCTGAAAATGTTGTAACAGCCTGTTCTTGAAAATTTTAAAGCGTTTCGAAAGGCATGATCAATCCATTTCTGAAAAGATGCACTTACCCTTGGTCTCTCTCGGTTTTTGTTTGTTAGCTTGCTTCCTGGACTCCATGGCTTCTCTTGGTCTGGCTGCCTACGGTTATGGCATTCGCTATGAGTTTGGCATCTTCAATCAGAAAATCTCCAATGGTTGGCAGGTACTTTAAATACATTAAAATGTACAAATTACATTTAAATTTAATTTAAAGGGATAGTTCACCCAATAATGAAAATCATGTCATTAAGTAATCACTGTCATATCATTCAACTGTAAGGGCTTTGTTCATCTTTAGAACACAAATTAAGATATGTTAAATGATATCTTTTCTGATTCTCCATAGACAGCAATGAAACTGAAACATTCAAGGCGCAGAAGAGTAGTTTTGTTAAATTGTTAAATTAGTCCATGTAACATTAGTGGTTCAACCGTAATTCTATGACACTGCAAGAATATTTTTTGTGTGCAAAGAAACCTTGAACACGGCAGTTGGTGCTGTCTATGCAGGGTAGAATAGAATTAGAACAGAGAGTTAGAGGGTCAAAAAAAGTTGGAAGAGATGTTTAGCCTTTTTGTGAAGATGACTGAGGATTCAGCTGCACAGATGGAGTTGTAAATAATATACAGTAATATTGATAATTGACAGGTGGAAGAGGCAGACGACTGGCTCCGCTACGGTAACCCATGGGAGAAAGCACGTCCAGAATATATGCGCCCTGTGCACTTTTATGGTAGGACAGAGCATCACCCAGATGGAGTCAAATGGGTGGATACTCAGGTACAGCATCATCCTCATTTATAAACTGTGTGTTTGTATTTGTGGGTTAATACTGTATTCATGAACCCTTACATTTTGTTTCCATAGGTTGTTTTAGCTTTGCCCTATGACACCCCTGTTCCCGGATACAGAAACAACATGGTAAACACCATGAGGTTGTGGTCTGCCAAGGCCCCTTGCGAGTTCAACCTGAAAGACTGTGAGTACCAGCACATTGTCTGGTAAATTTTTGCAGATGAAATCTAGTCATTTATTGGAATTTGAGTTGAGTTGTCTTTATTTGTCATTGTCAAAGGTACAACGAAATTAAATGTACTTATGTAAGCTTTCTACCACTGAATAAAAAAAAAATCAAGCCTTTTCTCCTTCTGAATTATGTGATATAAACTTTGAAAAGTAAGAGATAAAGTCCGAATTACAAGATGTAAACTCACATTCCTGAATTTACATCTCACAATTCTGACCTTTTCTCACAGAACTGCATGATCAAAACTACTAGTTTATATCTCAGAATTATGGCTTTTTATTTAGATTTATGCAAATAAGGTTTATATCTTGTAGTATGTAACTGTTAATTTATATACCTTGACCGGTTTAAACATTCAAGATGGTACCTGACTTGCATGTTCGTCTTACTTCTGCAGTTAATGTGGGTGGCTACATTCAGGCTGTGCTGGACAGGAACCTGGCGGAGAACATCTCTCGTGTGCTCTACCCCAATGACAACGTCAGTAAACACACAACTGATCCTCAATTTAAATGAATAGTTAATCTGAAAATGTTGTGAATATTTACTTAGCCGGTTGTCATTGCAAACCTAAAATGAGAAATTTTGAAGAAAAGCATTCTCAAACACCACCTATCATCACTCTATCAATCAACTATCATCAATCCATCAAACAAAAAAACATGAGTAACCACTTACCAATCCCAGAGAACACCCGATCAACCAGTTATCATCAACGATTTAGAACACTATAGAAACCGTCTTTCATCGCTTTATCAACCAGAACTCTCTAGCAACCACACAGAATAAATTTGTTGCTGGCTGCTCATACATGTTTGAAAACTTAGGCTTTCAAGCTGTAAAAAAGACACATCAAAAAGAAAAAAAGAAAAAAGAAAAAAAAAATCTCTCGCTCAACTATTCCTTTAAGGACAGCCGTAGTTTCATCACATGGTTTTTACACACCCGCCTGAAGCTTTTGTTCTCTGTCTTCTTGTAGTTTTTTGAGGGTAAGGAGCTCAGATTGAAGCAGGAGTACTTTGTAGTGGCTGCAACTCTCCAAGACATCATCCGTCGCTTCAAGGCCTCCAAGTTTGGCTCCAGAGAAATCGTTCGCACGGACTTCAGCACTCTGCCTGACAAGGTTGGCATATCCAAATGTCTTCTAAAGTCTCACTGTTTGGTGTTTCACATTTTAGTAATAGAGGATGTGGGTGTCAAAGCTCTTTCACAATATTCTCTCTTTTCGCTTGGCTGCTTTCAGGTGGCCATTCAGCTGAATGACACTCACCCTGCCTTAGCCATCCCAGAGCTGATGAGAGTGCTGGTTGACGAAGAGAAACTACCATGGGACAAGGTTTGACATTTTTGCCGTGACCATTCATTCCTTTATTTATTTTCATACAGCACTGAATCACTCGTTACACTAGAGGGCGACAGAATACAAAGACGCTTGGTCTCAAAAATCATTCTGAACATTGTTTGTTACATCTGAAGTTCCACATAAAGAAGTTGCTCTGAAAGAAAATTTTCCCATCATTTACTCAACCTCATATTGTTCTGAACCTGTATAAGTTTCTTTCTTATGTTGAAAATGTAAATATTGTGAAGAAAAAAACTGTGCTCGTTGCCTTCTATAGTGGGGGGTCAGTGGTGGCCATCAAATGCATTCTTCAAAATATCTTTTTCTATGTTCAATATAAAGAATCCTATACAGGTTTGGAATGACATGAGGGTGAGAAAATAGTTAAAAAAATTCATTTTGGGGTTAACTATTCCTTCACTACAAATGAAGTCTACTTAATAAGTTGTAAGCCAAACTGTTGATTTCCTCACTCTCTGCAGGCATGGGACATCTGTATCAAGACCTGCGCCTACACCAATCACACTGTGCTGCCTGAGGCTCTGGAACGCTGGCCTATCGACCTCTTCCAGACCCTGCTGCCTCGGCACCTTGAAATCATCTACGAAATCAATCGCCGCCACATGGAGGTCTGACTTCAACAGAGCACAAAACTAGAACACATTTATACACTGATAATTGAGGTCAAGATTTGTCTGCTTTGATACAGGCAAAAGCATGTTTCTTTTAACAACCATTTGAAAGTATCAAATATTGTTCATTTGCAATAACAAATGACAATTAAATAACAATTGCAATTTTTTTTCCTTCATTGTGCATTCCAATTAATCTCAAACTGCAGTTGGGTTATTGTTATTAAGTTAATATATATATATATATACACACACTCACCAGCCACTTTATTAGGTACACCTTGCTAGTACTGGGTTGGACCCCCTTTTGCCTTCAGAACTGCCTTAAT
>JAUMHI010000025.1:3865163-3903373 GCA_032359435.1 Enteromius unitaeniatus
TCACCAGCCACTTTATTAGGTACACCTTGCTAGTACTGGGTTGGACCCCCTTTTGCCTTCACAACTGCCTTAATTCTTTGTGGCATAGATTCATCAAGGTACTGGAAACATTCCTCATAGATATTGGTCCATACTGACATGATAGCATCACGCAGTTGCTGCAGATTTGTCGGCTGCACATCCATGATGTGAATCTCCCGTTCCACCACATCCCAAAGGTGCTGTATTGGATTGAGATCTGGTGACTGTGGAGGCCATTTGAGTACAGTGAACTCATTGTCATGTTCAAGAAACCAGTATGAGATAATTCCAGCTTCAAATCAAAACTTTGCGTCCCTCTCAAGTCAGAGTCGAGCTTAAATGCCTGAGGGATCGATGCAAACGGCGCGAAAACGCCGGGGTATGTGGGCCAAAAGGGTCCGGGTGGGAACTAATACTCCGGGGAAGGTTCCCGCTGCTGCTCGTTGGAGAGGGCCACAGAGGCGCGATCCGTTACAGAGATCCACTGAGGGCAGGTCGGAGGGTTCCCCTGACCAGGGGTTAGCATGGCAGTAGGAGCGCAGGAACCGGATCAACTCTTGATTGAGGCGCTCTGCCTGGCCGTTGGACTCCGGATGGTAGCCTGAGGTGAGGCTCACGTTGATCTGCAGCTGCTGGCAGAATGCTTTCCAGACCCGTGAGGTGAACTGGGGCCCCCGGTCCGAGACGATGTCCTCAGGGAGGCCGTAATACCGGAAGACCTGTTCTAAGATGACCTGGGCCATCTCCCAGGCGGTGGGTATCTTGTGGTGTGGAATCAGGCAGCAGGCCTTAGAGAAGCGGTCCACCACAGTCAGGATGGTTGTGTGGTGGTCCGATGGGGGAAGATCGGTCACGAAATCCACCGCGATGTGGGACCAGGGTCTCTGAGGTATTGGCAACGGTTGCAGCAATCTGGCGGGGCGTAATCGTGAGGACTTGGTCATCTGGCAAACCGCACACTGTCCGATGAAGCAGCGTACGTCCGGGTGCAGAGTGGACCACCAGAACTTGTTGGTCATCAGTTCCGTGGTGGCCAGAATCCCTGGGTGACCTGCGCTGGGGCTATCGTGGACGAGGTGGAGCACTCGATCTCTGAGGGTCTCGGGTACGTAGACCCTGTCCTGTGGGCATTCTGGTGGTGGTGGATCAGTGACCTGGGCCTCCTGGATCTTGTGCATTATGTCCCATTGCACGGGCGCCAAGACCAGGGTAGATGAGATGATGCATTCCGGTTCCGTCGATTGCATGGGCTGGTCGTGCTGACGGGACAGTGCATCAGCCTAGCCGTTCTTTGATCCAGGGCGGTAGGTTATTTGGAACTGGAACCGCGTGAAGAAGAGTGACCATCTGGCCTGCCGGGCGTTTAACCTTTTGGCGTAACGGAGGTATTCCAGATTGCGGTGGTCCGCAACGGGGCCAGTCCATCACTGCTTTTACTTTGGCTTCGTCCATGGCTACCCCGTCCGTGCTAATGACGTAGCCCAGAAAGGAGACCCTGGTCTGATGGAATTCGCATTTGCTAAGCTTAGCATACAACTTGTTCTCCACAAGCCTCTGAAGAACGGCCCGAACATGGTGGACATGTGACTGGTGATTCTCAGAGTACACCAAGATGTCATCGATGTATACAATCACATAATGGTGTAACATGTCCCGGAAAACGTCATTGACGAGGGCCTGAAAGACCGAGGGGCTATTTGATAGTCCAAAGGGCATGACGAGGTACTCGTAGTGGCCTGTCGTGGTGGAGAACGCCGTCTTCCACTCGTCCTCCTCGCGGATGCGGACGAGGTTGTAAGCACTCCGCAAGTCAAGCTTGGTAAAATAGTGGGCTGACCGTAGCTGAACTAAACTAAAGACTAGAGTAAGAGCAATTGTAAATTGTAATAATATATAACAATATTTTTTTCCCATCAAACAGAAAAATTGACCAACCAAAAAGTTTAAATGCTGGTCATATTATCAATACTAAAAGTGTGTTTTGTGATCATGTTGTATACAGAGCCCATTCTGTTTGTTGTTGTAGCGTGTGTCCTCTCTTTATCCTGGTGATATGGACCGCATGCGCCGCATGTCTCTCATTGAGGAGGGTGGACAAAAGAGAGTCAACATGGCTCATCTGTGCATCGTCGGCTCTCATGCAGTCAATGGTGTGGCACGAATCCACTCTGACATCCTCAAAGCTACCGTGTATGTATTCAAACATTTAATTTCTCAACAGACTAAAAATACAAGTAATCATTAAGTTAGTGAGCTGAACTTAACCAGTGAACAAGTTGTTTTACACAAAACGGACTGAACGATTTGTTGCTGAATTGTTCCTGCTGACTCAATCAGCCAGTCACAGGCATTCTCAGTGAACAATTGACTTCTTCTGGTTCCAAATAACATGAGAAAATATTAATTACTTTTCATTTACTAAATAGATTCAAAGACTTCTATGAGATGGACCCACACAAGTTCCAGAACAAAACTAATGGTATCACCCCTCGCCGTTGGTTAGTGATGTGTAACCCTGGTTTGGCTGAGGTCATTGCAGAGGTTGGTGCACTCATTCATAACTTCATTTGTTGCTTGTTACCATAATTGACTTGTGACAGGATCCCTGACTGTCAGGAGAAATTTGTGTGCACTAATTGTGGTTTTCTATAATATATAATGTCATGGTGTGAAATTCCTGAATTCTCTGAATTCTTTGGTTCGCTCACATGTTAGAGAATCGGAGAGGACTTCATCCGTGACCTGGATCAACTAAAAAAGCTTCGTGATTTTGTCAATGACGATGCTTTTATTCGAGATATTGCCAAAGTTAAACAGGTTAGAAAGAACGGATGCATAGCACATATCAATGCCATAGTAAGTTTGGAATATACAACTGATTTAAGCTCTCAACTCTTCTAGGAGAACAAGATGAAGTTCGCTGTGCACCTGGAAGAGCACTACAAAGTAAAGATCAACCCCAACTCAATGTTTGACATTCAGGTGAAGAGAATCCATGAGTATAAGAGGCAGCTGCTCAACTGTCTGCACATTATCACTTTCTACAACCGTGAGTGACTTTCATACCTTTGTGTCAAATGTTTTGATTTCCCTATAACTTTTAGCCAGGAGTGTTTTTTAAGAGAAAACAAGCATGAAAAATAATGAAAATACCATATAGGAAATAGTATTTGTCCCCATGCCACCATTGCTATCGGTCAAGGGTATTTTCTTTCATGAGAATTTTAAAACATTTTCAGAAGAGAAAGTAAGCATTAAAGAATTATTGATATTAAATATCATAAAATAAAATAATAATATCTGTCCCCTTCTCCTCATTGTTATTAGCCGGTTGGGGGGGATTGGGCTTTTTGGGAGTGGAAATTAGGAAAATTAAAATAAAATAAATTAACAAATAACGATAACGTGAAATCTGTCCAAAAGATTATCAGATAAAGCTGAAGAAGGTTTAGAGAAAGGTATTATGGCATTTCTTACTTCTACTCTGCAGGCATCAAGAAAGAGCCTAACAAGCAGTGGACCCCAAGAACAATTATGATTGGAGGAAAGGTGATCTTATATGATTTAAATGCAGTCAGAAGTTCAACTTCATTCTGTTGTTGAGTATCTGATGATTATGTTCTGCTTAATTCTTCCCAGGCTGCTCCAGGCTACCACACAGCTAAAATGATCATTCGTCTCATCACAGCTATTGGTGAGGTGGTCAACAATGACCCTGTAGTGGGTGACCGCCTCAAAGTCATTTTCCTGGAGAACTACAGAGTAACCCTCGCTGAAAAAGGTGCCAAATTACAACATATGCAAACCACTTATGCAAGTCAACATTTTTAAGTAATTTTATGTTTTGTATGTGTTTACATAATATATGTGTACATGCTGAGTATGTTTATTATGTTTATATAAAAAGACACACATGCATGCATATATATATATATAAAAATAAGAAAAATATGCATGTAAATATTTTCTAAATATATGCTGTATGTGAGTGTATATGTATGTATGTGTATATATACTCACATATACACAGTACACACGCATATATTATGTAAACTTTTATTTTGGATGCTATATATATATAGAGTGGGGCAAAAAAGTTTTTACTCAGCCACCAATTGTGGAAGTTCTCCCATTTAAAAAGATGAAAGAGGTCTGCAATTTTCATCATAGGAATACCTCAACTATGACACAAAATGAGAAAAAAAAAAAGGAAATCACATTTTAGAATTTTTAAAGAATTTATTTGCAAATTATGGTGGAAAATAAGTATTTGGTCAATAACAAAATTTAATCTCAATACTTTGTTATATACCCTTTGTTGGCAATGATGACAGAGGTCAAAGTTTTTTTTGTTTCATCTGGACTTGTACTGGTTTAAGCAGGGGGACACGTCTGGCACTGCAGGATTTGAGTCCCTTGCGGCACAGTGTGTTTGAGCCTTTGATACTTTGGTCCCAGCTCTCTGCAGGTCATTCACAAGGTCCCCTGTGTGATTTGACCCCACAGGGTGAGATCATGGAGGCATGGAGCCCCAGATCGAGGGAGATTATCAGTGATCTTGTATGTCTTCCATTTTCTAATATTTGCTCCCAAAGTTGATTTCTTCACACCAAGCTGCTTACCTATTGCAAATTCAGTCTTCCCAGCCTGGTGCAGGTCTACAGTTTTGTTTCTGGTGTCCCTGACAGCTCTTTGGTCTTGGCCATAGTGGAGTTTGGAGTGTGACTGTTTGAGGTTGTGGACAGGACTCTTTTATACTGATAATGAGTTCAAACAGATGCCATTAATACAGGTAACGAGTGGAGGACAGAGGAGCCTCTTAAAGATGAAGTTACCGGTCTATGAGAGACAGAATTATTGCTTGTTTGTAGGTGACCAAATACTTTTATTTTACAGACGAATTTACCAATTAATTTTTTTCAATCTCTCATAGTTGAGGTAAACCTATGACGAAAATTACAGGCCTCTCTCATCTTTTTAAGTGGAAGAACTTGCACAATTGGTGGCTGACTAAATACTTTTTTGCCCCACTGTATATAAGTCATTAACCTTATCTACTACAGTCTCAAACTAACTGATAAAATAAAATGAATGCAAATTAATTGACATAACGTTTAAAGCATGGTGCCAGGTAGCATTATAGCCTCTGTGGCTAATGCATATTAATGGTTAATTAATATGCATTAGCCCAATTTTCTCATAACTACCATCCATGTTCAGTTCCACCCTTTAAAACTGCTTAAAAAAATCCACATATACTGCCCTATTGTCACCTAAAGGTTATAATTATTATGCTGTTAATTGTTTTCTTTTTATTAGCGGTCCCTGCGGCTGACCTGTCCGAGCAGATCTCCACAGCTGGCACAGAAGCTTCTGGAACAGGCAACATGAAGTTCATGCTGAACGGATCTCTGACCATCGGCACCATGGATGGAGCCAACGTGGAGATGGCAGAAGAGGCAGGAGAAGGCAATCTCTTCATCTTCGGCATGAGAGTGGAAGATGTAGAAGCTATGGATGCTAAAGGGTTAGGAAAAATACTAATTTTGATACTTAAAAAATAATATTTTTTAAAATGTACCTTTTATAATGATTGTACTTTTTGTTACATTTTAAAGAAATAATAAACACTAACAACAATGTATGTACAGTATATCACAAAGCTCCTTCCATTTTGCAGATACAACGCATCCGAGTACTACAATCGGATTCCAGAGTTGAAGCAGGCCATTGACCAGATCGCCGGAGGTTTCTTCAGCCCAAAACAGCCAGACCTCTTCAATGATATTGTCAACATGCTGATGCACAATGATAGGTAGAGAAACAAGAACAAGAAACGCATTGCCACAAAGACACATGGAAAACATACAGTGACCACAATAATAATGAATGAATATTAATATTCTTTACAACAGATATGTAAAGCATCAATCTTGCAAACCAGATTCTTTAATTTTTTTATTCTTTAGTTTTTATATAATATGTACCATGGGGAGCTAATTATAGCTTAAAACACTTAAAGGTATGGTTCACCCAAAAATATAAATTGTCACCCTCTTGTAACCCTCAGACCTTCATTCATCTTCGTGACACAAATTCTTGCTTTCTAACCCTCCCATAGACCGCAAGGATCCTTACACGATCAAGGCTCAGAAATGTAGAAAGGAATTTGTTAAAATAATTTAATAACCTAAACCTAACTCTGTGACTTTTAAATAAGTATCCTGCAATCCAAAATATTCATCACATTTGTGAAGTATATGAATTATGTGTTTCTTGCTACACAGGTTCAAAGTGTTTGCTGACTATGAAGACTACATCAAATGCCAAGAGAAAGTCAGCGCTTTGTATAAGGTCAGTAAAAACTGCTGCCAAAAATTAAGAACTTTGATCATGGTTATTTATAATTCTCTTTGCGTTGACAGAAACCTAAGGAATGGACCAAGAAGGTGATCCTCAACATCGCCGGTTCAGGGAAGTTCTCCAGCGACCGCACCATCTCCCAGTACGCCCGTGAGATCTGGGGTGTAGAACCAACTCTGGAGAAGCTTGCTGCACCTGATGACCTAAAATAAACCTCCACCTGCCCATCTCGAACCATGAGCAACCAGTATGATCGAGCGACATCAAGATCCTTCATCAAGAAACCAGTCTTGCTCTAACTATGGCAACCCGAACACAATCTGTCAATCTTCAATCTTAAATGTTCCGCCTCATTTACTTCACAAACAATCAATAACTTCAACAAATGTTCAATGGGTAACATCTATATCAGCATTATTCAGCAAAAAACCAGGGCTTCGTAAATGCACTATAAGGCTAAGTAGATCGTAGAAACTATTGTCACCAATGGTCTCTACAATCAACATAGGAAAAGATGAGGAAACATCACATCCCAGAAGGTTCTTGATGTTATATTTAAGTTTTGACATTCAGTGGAATGTTTTCCCCTGTCTGAACCATTCAAGCAGTGCATATTTGAAAAAAAATCCAATTAAATCCAATCTCAAACGCTGTTGCATTTGGCTGCTAGTTCTTAAAGGATTAGGGACACGCTTAAAATGACAAGATTGTCAGTAATGTGTGCAAAATGGTTGGTGTAGGGGGTCACGGTTGCTTTTAAAGCAAGACAGTAAGCATTGCTCATACATGTGTGAATTTGTGGTTACTTTTAAAAGGTTTTTGGACTGTGTAATGTGTCAAAGTCACAAAAATCTGAGACTCATCAGTTTAATCATCACAAACAAATATCCCAAATCCAAGGCTTTTTCCAATCTTTTTGTTAAAGAACAACAAAATTATGTAATAAACTACTAATAAATAACAATACTTTGTTCTCTTATTTCTCACCAGTTTGCAAAGAATGAGAAGAAGTGTTATGTAAACACACACTCTTTGACCCATTCATGCTTGACACTTGAGCACTTCAGTATTTACCCACGTGTGAGACACTCTCACACGCACACAACCCATGTTTTAAACCAGGGGTCAGTTATGCTTTCCGCTGCCAATAAACATGACGTGCAGTATTCTAATGGCTAACCAGCAGTGTCTAGAGCTTGGTTACTCTACCTCAGTTGCGTGAGAAATGCTAAATCCCACCTTGCACTTTCAAACTTGAGGTCATCTCACAAACTGGCAGAGGGGTGCACGAAACTGGCTCGATGTGTCACAATGCATTTCATCCGATGGTCTACACCCAGTTATTTGCTCTGGCAGCTGGCGTTGCTCTTCATTGCAGTGATTTGGAGATAAATGGGTGCTGACTTTCCGTTCACGCTGCAGAACGAGAGGCATCGGATTATCACAGACGTCAGTTGCTTCACTTTAACAACATTCTGTGTCAAATGTTTGTGTCTAGGATGATTGTGTAATGTCAGTTGCCCTCGAGTTAGCATAGGTGGAGTTCATTAACAGTGAATAACTTCAACTAACTCAATCAATGTTCAGCTGGTCACTTCTCCGTCAGCCTTATTCAGCAATAACTGTGATGATGCAGGATGAGTTAGACACTACAAAGATTTTATGTGATTTATACACATCAATAATCTTCAGGGCAGCTCCCATTATGGAAAACATAAGAGGTTTTTAAACTGTGCCCCCCAGTGGCTGTAATGTTCTCTTTTGCCACCTTTAGGTTTCTCATTTGTTCCAACAATATTTGCAGACACACACACACACACACACGCAGTATAAAAAGTATCATAAAAAGGTTCAAAATGAAAAGCTTATATATACACACAAATACATGATATAAAATGTTTCGAAACATAATTATATAATTTTTCTTAATCATTATTAAATGTAAATGTTTGGTTTCTTATGTGTAGCAAGTTTTGTGTAACGTTTTTTTATTATATAATTAATGATATGCAGTTTTTCGAGTTTTCTGATTTTTTCCCATTTATTTTCCATTTAAACCAATTTCTTAAATAGTTTGTCAGACACTTATTAAGCATATAGCTTATTTAAACGGTGAAAAATCCTGATCACACAATGGTATCACAATAAAACTGATATTTATGAAGTACTGAAAAATTATATATTTAAAATTTTTTAAATATGTGACTTACTGTTTCAAGTCAGTTAGGTTTATGGTATTAGACTATACTGAACATGCATAACCTATAGGTGTGTGTCTGTGTTTATGAGGTAAAAGGTTGAACTTTGAGAGTCAGAAGGAACCTGTACATACAGGAACCCGTCTAGGGCTAAACATCTTTGGTTACTCTTCTACTTTGTGTTATCTGTTCTTTCCCACTCACGATTGCTCCTGCAAACAAAAAGTCCTGCCTTTGTCCCACTCAACAGCTAAGCAGAAAGTCTGTAATTATCACTCAAAATCATTAATTTACACATAATCCCCTCCCCTTTCAAATCCATAATGAGACATAAACTCGCGCACACTAATCTACCCTGAACTGAGCTCTGTTCCTCACAGTAACACCCCACTGGCCCGGACACTGGACCAGCTTCAGGACACAGCAGGTACGAGCACAGAGGTTAACCAAAGGATTCCAGAGGGAGCACGAGCTGAGGCATCTCTTCCTGGGCTCCATGGAAAAGTTTGTGCTTCGAGCGGTTTAAAACTGGACCTTCTAATCCAGTTTGGACCTGAAGTGAATTTGCACCCGAAAGCCTGAGGAATTTCAGAGCTGATTACACAACAAAGCATAACGCTTCTGTATTTACTTCTTTTTAGAATTGCTTTCTAGTTCCATTTTATTTAGGGAGAAAATTCAGGATATCCTTCAAGCCACAACAGGTGTGTATGCACTTGCTTTTTATGCTCATATGTGAACATTTTTCCTTTTAGTTTATTTTTTACATTTTATTTTAATTGCATGCTTATGCATAGGCAGACACACTAATGATTTGATACATGAACTATTTTCATTTACAAATATATATTTACTACAAAGAAACAGCCAATAATGCATTTCATTAAGACATTTTGAAGTAGAATGACTGAAATAGTACTTTCTTTTAAAACAACCTTTAAGAATTAGTATTTTTTCTCAATGCAAAATATATTTGCATCTGTACAATCTGGTAATATATATATTTTTGTACATTTAATCATTTGGATAAGCACATCCACTAAATCAGTATATTTAATCAGTATCTCTTATGTTGGAAAATAATTGTTTTGTGATTATTTTGACTAACGCATACCATTACCTATTTCAGAGTCTATTATAATAAAAGAAAAAAAGGGTTTTTGACCAACATACCTTATCTTTATGTTCCCACAGATAAATTTTACAACTGACTTGCACCTCAAAGCAGAACATTGGGTTATAAATCTATTCATCACGTGAATTGTGATACCTGTGATATTCTCTGCTGTTGTTGTTGAGCCATGGCTTTCTCTGACCTGCTGGAGCAGGTTGGCAGCACAGGGCGCTTCCAGGTCCTGCATGTCACCCTGTTGAGCATGCCCATCCTGATGATGGCAAGCCATAACCTGCTGCAGAATTTTGTGGCTGCTGTGCCACCGCACCACTGCAACCCCAATGCCAACATTTCAATGTCCTCCATGAGTGCTGGGGACGTGCTGCGGGCCACTGTGCCCTTGGGCACAAACGGCAATCCGGAACGCTGCAGACGCTACACACATCCTCAATGGCAGCTTCT
The DNA here is from genome assembly GCA_032359435.1 of Enteromius unitaeniatus. Taxonomy (NCBI): domain Eukaryota; kingdom Metazoa; phylum Chordata; class Actinopteri; order Cypriniformes; family Cyprinidae; genus Enteromius; species Enteromius unitaeniatus. Next base: position 3,875,322 of record JAUMHI010000025.1, read on the forward strand.
GAGCAGCAATAGTTCAGAGAGCCTATGGGAAGAGGGTGTGGAAGAGATAGAGATGCAGGGTTGTGAGGACGGATGGTACTACAACATGACAGAAATGACTTCAACTATCATAACTGAGGTAAATGTATATAGAAAGGTCTTGCATCATTAATGCAATAATTGAATGAATTTGTTAAATGCAACCTCTGAGTGCTTCCAGTCTGGTCACAGCTAGTTTATCAGGCTGGTTTTAGAGAGGTAGTGGTCATTACTTTAACTAGGACATGTCTGGTCGGGCTGGGAGACTAGCCAGCTTTTTTCACAGCAGGATTTTCAGTTTCTGGTTCCTCAAAGAACCTTTAAATGAACATTTCTTAGTGTGAGGAGCATTTTACTAATCTTAAAGAATGTTTTCCCACTGAAGAACTGAATGAAAAGGTTCTATGATTGTTTTTCTTCATTGAATCATTGACGCCAACCTTAATTTTTAAGATTGTGTATGACCTCTTCTTGTCCACAAGGATACATGCAAACAAAATGCCGTCATAATGTTTATTCTGTGAGTTTTTAATTGAATGCCATTCTCTTACAGTGGGATTTGGTTTGTGACCAGCGTGCCCTAAAGCAAATGGGTCAAACTACCTATATGGGAGGCGTCCTTGTGGGAGCAATCATTTTTGGGGGACTTTCTGACAGGTTGCTATGTTTTCCTATTAAAGTGCCGCTATTATGCCATTTTAAAGGTTGCTAATATTGCTTTATGGGTCTCTTAAAACAGGTTTACATGTATGCAAGGTCAAAAAACACTTTAGTTTTCTCCAAAAATCGATTGAATTTTACCCCATTTCTAAATGATTCGTAAACAACTCGTATGAAGCAGTTTGAAGACTCAGTCTGTCTAAACCCCGCCTCTCTGTGAGCCCTCACTGCTGTGATTGGTCAGATGGTGCAGTCCTTTATGATTGGTCTACCGCCGTCTTTCTGACATTACTTGGGATGCTTTCAGAGAGCATACATCAATTAGTTAGTACGGACTACCGTGGAAGGTGCTCACAATTTGCTTTTGTAAGCGAATCTAGCACACCTCTACGTTATGAACTTCAACACTGTATAATGCATAACACTGTGTTAAACATCGTTTATCATTACTTATTACACGGCTCTCTGGAATGCTTGATTCTGATTGGTCAGTTGAGACATTTGCTGGTTCGTTCTTTTCAAATAATAACCGCTCCAAAGTAATAGCGCATAGCCGGTACTACTTGTTTGTTTCAAATCCCTCCGCGCCAACAAAGATTACCGTTGGCGCCATCTTGTGACAAACACTGGACAACCACAATTAACAATGTAAAATGTAAAATGCATCCGTTGTTATTTATTCATATGTAGATGTTATGTCTTACTAACGTTTCAATGTTAGTCACGTGGTACTATATTGTTTCGCGGAAGGATGAAAATGTTAATTTAAAACAAATAGGCCAATAAAATGTTTCAAATTCATATTCATGTCCAGTTTTTTTCCTTATGTGGCAAGTAGCCGTGTAATAAGCGGGATAATGCAGAGGCAGCCAGTAGTTATCGCGAAATACAAGACCCTTCGTTTTGCGTCGGGTCCTGATCACACTGTCGGGGCTTATTTCTGCGATAACTACCGGCTGCCTCTACATTATCCCTTACTTAAACTAGTTAGCCGGTTACCAAGACATGTGCAGGGTTGTTACGCAACATAATGTACACGTATTTTGAACGATCGCTAGAAAATACAACCATCAATTATTAATCTTACTTACAGGTAGAAGTTCAGAGGAGCAAGCCGGTGCAAATAAACTGGGCTCTGATCCATTTTTTAAGACCAAGCGTTTGGTGAATATTGCGTTGTACTTGGAAATTGGAAAAGCAGTCATCAGTAAAATGACATGAACACAACAAGAGGCTGTACTGCTGAGGTGTTGGTGATAAAATGAATGTTAACAGCTCATTCTTTGTAGATTCATCTTTCAGAAAATGTACTCTCACGGGATACAGTCTTATACTCGACATGATGTAATCCATGTGGAAATTGTAGTTTGGGGGCAGGGCAAGTTGTAGGGGATGTAGTGCAAGGGCGGACATTATGCAAATATGTTACTTAGTGATGTGGATCAGTAACAGAAAAAGATTCAAATTGCTGATGACTCGCTTACGCGAATGTGAGCCGACTCTATTTTTTTGATAGACAATAACTTTATCGTGCACTGTTGACCTCACAACTTTGCAGATAGTTTATGTTCACACACAGCTACATGACACACATATCTTGCTTCATATCAAGATCATATTTGAAATGGCATAATAGGGGCACTTTAAATACAACAGCAACAACAAAATGCTATTATATTACACCTTCAGACGTAGAAATGCGGTAATATTTCCATCTTCTGATGCAGGTTTGGCCGGCGTGTTTTATTGTTGATTTCTTACCTGTTGATGGCGGTTGGAGGAACATGTGCCGCCTTCTCCACCTCCTTCGCCATGTTTTGCATTTTCCGCGTTTTCTGCGGCATGGCCCTGTCTGGTGTGGTGCTTAATTCCTTCTCTCTAAGTGAGTACAGTGAATCACTGCGGTAAACTAGGGACTGGTACCTATTCAATACGTAAAGGACAACATTGCATTTGACTGAAATTGCATTTGGCGACATCTTGTGGCATAAAATGTGATGGTTGCTTCTCCTCAGTTGTGGAATGGATCCCCACGCGTGTGCGGACGGTGGTGGGCACAGGAACGGGTTACTGTTACACCACAGGCCAGCTGATCCTGGCAGCCGTCGCCTACTGCATCAGAGACTGGCGCTGGCTCACACTGGCCGTCTCTCTGCCTTTCTATGTGTTCTTCCTCTACTCGTGGTGCGTCAGCTGCTCACGACTGTTTCCACTTTTAAAATGTGTCAAGTACATTCACATACACTTTTTGAGATTAACCCGGATTACACTACAGGGTTACATAACAAATACACTACAAATTAAAGCTTGTCATTAGTTAGCTAAGTAATAGCAAAATAGTAATGTTGTGAAATATTAGGCAATCATAAGTTTAAAAAAATATATAATTCATAATAAAAAAAAAAAACCTGCATTGGTATATTTGTAGCACTAGCCAAAAATACGTTGTATGGGTCAAAGTTATTTTGTCCTATCCTAACCAACCAAACATCAATGGAAAGCTTATTTATTCAACTTTGTATAAAACTGACCCTTATGACTGATTTTGTGGTTCGGGTTTACATATGTAGTGGCATGGTATCTGATGTAGTGGATTCTAGTCACATTGTTATCTTCTGCAGGTGGTTCTTAGAGTCTGCTCGGTGGCTGGTCCTGACCAAGAAATCAGAACAAGCAGTAAAAAACCTCAAAGCGGTGGCTCGCATAAATGGACGGCATGCAGAAGCAGACAAAATCAACCTTGAGGTATGTCATCGTGTATGACGCATCAATTTTAGCATCGCCTGGGTCATTCCGAATGCTTATTCTGTTGTGATTGTGCATGCAGATGTTGCAAGAGTCCATGAACAAGGAGATGGCCTGTTCCAAGGGGTCTTACAGCGCTCTAGACCTCCTGCGCACATCCACTATGAGAACCATCACTGTGTGCCTCAGCGCAGTCTGGTCAGTCCCTTAATCCTAGCATTTGAAACCAGCGTTTGAAAGCGACCAAACTTTTGAAATTTGAACTGTAATATCTCAGGTTCTCAACCAGCTTCGCCTACTACGGCCTCTCCATGGATCTGCAGAAATTTGGGGTCAGCATTTACCTCATCCAGATCATCTTCGGAGCGGTGGATATACCAGCCAAAATCTTGGTTACGATATCCATGAGCATGTTAGGACGAAGACCGTCTCAGTGCGGGGCTCTTGTACTGGCTGGCGTAATGATACTCATTAATCTTCTGGTGCCTTATGGTGAGCATTTGAGCCTGGTTGGCAGCAGAGCAGTGTAATAATAAAACTGCAGTCTCATTGTCACGTGGGGTCATTAGTTTTCAATAGCTCCAGCGAGATCTGGAGGTTTGTCCATCCTTCAATATCACAGAAATCCAGACCCTGGCAATTCAAGCTGATTGTGTACTTGACTCGTTTTTGTTCATGTGCAGACCTTCAAGTGTTACGCACCAGTCTGGCAGTGATAGGGAAGGGCTGCCTAGCTGCGTCCTTCAACTGCGTTTACCTGTACTCTGGAGAGCTGTATCCCACAGTCATCCGGTAATTAATTAGTGTCAGCATCATCCTAACATCCAACATAATCCTAAACAAAAATGACCTACAATTCAGTTTAATTGCATTTGTCTACAAGGTCAAAACCATGTCTCGGACATTGGGGGTGTGGGTAGTAATGGTCTTGTAATAGACTTCAAGTATTTTAATCTTGTATTAATTATTAGTTTATTTAATGGAATTAAAGAATTGAAATGGATTTAAGAAGTTAAGAAAACGAATCACAATTTTTTCATCAATATATTTGAACTACTACAACATTTTTTGTACACATTCATGAGTAGAAGTGATTGTGTGCATATTTCTAAATAAAACTATTACACAAATTGTTCAAACTTATTACCCATAAATACATTTAAATCCTTTATTTAATTATTTTAGGTAAAATGAATCACCTGGTTTGTGGTAGTCTTATTCAAAGGAACTATATATTATATGTTTGTATGTATGTATGTGTACAAACATATATATATATATATAAAATGAATTATATAAAGTAAAATAGAAAGAACAACATAAAAAGAAATAAAAAAGATTTTTTTTTTGATAATAGATGGACTACAAAGAAAGTAGAACTGTAAAAGGACACGAATAATATTGTCTCTGAAAATGATTAAAGTAAATTTGAGAAGAAGAATTTGTACTTTTTAAATATGCAGATTAATTCTTATTCATTATGCACAGTGTTTCTTGTCACGTAAGCTAAATAATACTTTAGTAATAAGTTTATTTTTTATCCAAAAGTGAAATTTGACAAAAAGCGTAGTTTGCATGAACTGGATATTGGTTATTTAAAATTTCTATTGTAAAATGGTTGTCTAATATCAAATATTTCGCTTACTTCACACTCTTTCAACTTAAAAAAAAATTGGAAAGAAACATAAAAAGCAATAAATCCTGCCTGCCTTCTTTGATTTGATTAGTCTTAGCCGTTTTGATATTGACACGCACTTTAATACCACTGAGCCAGATCAGCCTAATGTAACTTTTTAAACCCTTTTATCAAAAATAGCAAATATTGGGATAGATAATTTGTCCAAGTTTAATTAGTGGGAGTGACTTATCCCCTTCAATATCTTTGGTTACAGCCCTGCATCGCTTAATTTCTTTTTGACAACTTATGTCATTTTCTTCTGTGTCCTCTCAGTCAAACCGGAATGGGATGGGTGTCCATGATGGCTCGGTTCGGAGCGATGGTAGCCCCCATGGTGCTTCTTCTTGGGGAGGATTACCCATTTCTGCCTGGTTTTATCTATGGAGGAGCTCCGATTCTCAGTGGGGTCTTTGCCTTCTTCCTCCCAGAAACCCTTGCACAGCCTTTGCCTGATACTATCCAGGATGTTGATGACAGGTGAGCCAGCGGTGGTTTGATTCACATTTAGGTTTTATGCAAGTTGGATCTGATCCACAAGACATGACGCAACCGATTATCCAACAAGATAATGTTGCATCAGAAGTTAAAGTGTAAGTGACATGAGGGAAGTGTCATGTAAATGGATTTTCTTTCAACTCTTTCACTTATTACAGAGGTTTTGCATGGAAGAAAGCCAAAAGACTACCTGAAAAAGAGGATTTGGCCATGAAGGATCCCAGCAGTGTCCTCCTGAAAGAGACTGTCTGAAATGTTCACTTAACTTCATCTGAACGCAGTACTGGAAAACACAAATAGAAATTATCATTGCCATACAGAACTTTAGTGTTAATATAAAAACAACCAAAGGTTATGAAGGAGTTTTGTTGAATGATAAATAGTGTGAAGTATCTTTTTTTCTGACTGTAATTAATATGTTAAAAATATTTACATGTACAAAGTGAGAAATAGTGCCTTGAATGGAGCTTTCTGCTCTTTAGAAATATTTTACTGTTTTATATATGATATGTATATGTATGTGTTATGAGTTTTTCTTGTTCGTTTTATTACATGAATTATACAAAGAATAAAGCAACCGTGAGCACAAACTGTAAAAGTTTTGTTTTTGTTACTTTAATATTCATTACATATGTCATATGTATTGAGTAAAACACATCCAACATACTAAATCCGTGATTTTGTATTAAAAATTAATAATACATTACATGTCATTCTGTCACTTGACACTTGGCACAATGGTTTATTATATAAACTCACAGGCAGATTAAATATTATTTTATATTTAAGTATTAGGAAAGTCAGTAAATGAGTGAAACCAAAGCTAGATTGTCAAAAGGGCTATATCTCAGTAAAACATTTTCTTTTCTAGAAGCAGTTTTGTATGCTGGTTGCTGTAGATTTAATTTTTTAAAACATTTCATTAATTTTCATAAATTATAGCCTTTAAATAAATATTACAATACAGAACATTGTCACAGATATGACACACGTTTTTCTTGATTAAAAAAATCTACTTTTCAATTTTTTGTCAAATCTACATTGTCATATTCAATTACAAACATAAAAAATTATAAAACCTTTGGGCTAAAACAGTGTCAGTTTCATTGTTTTGTACTTTATTATTAAAATGCTGTTTAAATGTATTTGCAAGGCCATTAAATTCTAATGTGCCAACTTAAACTCTGATGAATAAGACCACAAAGGGTCACGTGGTTTAAACTTTTTCCCTTAATGTTGGAAATGTATAATAAAAACTTTTATGTGTATATGTCAAGGTATAGTGAAAGTGTGAGTGAGTGAAGTGAAGTGACTTGTGGCCAGGTATGGTGACCCTTGCTTGGAATTTGTGAAGCAAATGAAAAAGAAATTAAAAAAATTGCGACGGTACACCCCTATAAATTTCCCCACGTCTTGTGAATTTTGGTGATGGTTTTGTTGCCCTTAGTCCTTACAAGTTTAACAATAAATATTTTCCCATAGTATTCAGACAAGTATCTCTTTTGCATCAGTTGGCACATGTTCTGCTAGGCTCATCAGGTTTTATTAAGCCAGACTGCTATGAACGAGGCAAGATGATTGTTTAGTGACCGTTTAACCCTTTACAGGGCACTCACTGAAATAATTGGAAATTCATAATTTCAACCCTGGAATGTTGTCGGAGGCTATAACAAGACTTTTAAGCTTTTGTAACTTTATAAAAATAATTACAATTTTATGTTGTAAATGTAGGTCAATGAAATTACCATGTATGGTTCCTCGCCAGTCTATGGTCATCTTTTTTTCCAAAAAGGGCATATATTTACAATGTTAAAAACACACATAAAATACAAATAAATACATAAAATGTACCTAAACCTTTTCTCATTTAAGTATTTTTTCCCCCCTTTGTTTTATTATTTGTTTTTTAATGTGCCATATACTCTTGTTTTCTAAAAGCTGGATATATACAAAAATGTAGAGTTTAGATCTACTGAAAACGAAGAATACTGACAAATATGTAAATATATAATGAAGTGAAAACAGCACACTAGTCTAGGTGGTACCACTTATCTTAGCAGTAATAAGGCTCACAGTAAAAATAAACACCAATGTATGCCATAATAATATAAACTGGGTTAAAAGTAATAAATGAATAAAATCCATTAAGTTAAACATTATATTTCACTATTTATGGCGTGATCATTTCAATAAATCTCCCACTGAATCACTGCATAATGCTATACATGTATCAACATTACTTACTATTGCCTACATTTTAATGCATCATTTGTATATACATAAAAAGGTCCAAGATTTTTTTTTAACAGTGTCACGCTAACTAAAAATGCTTTATGCGCAAAAAAACTACAACTCCCACAAGCACGCGGATATTACCCATGAGCACTTGCTGCCCCTTGCCGCACATTCCGGTGTCCTTTACCTCTTCCTGTTCGTTACACACACTCGATTTCAGAAGATCAAGATGTCTGTGCTTCTGAGGGGAATCGCTCTTATCCGCGCTGCTCCGGTTCTGCGGAGATCAGCCATCACCCAGCGGGCCAACATCACCTCTCGCCCTGCCAAGGAGAAGTGTGGGGTCTTTGTGAGTATCTGCAGAGCGCTGCTTGCTTCCTCTGCAAGGGCAGGCCATGGCCTCCGTTCACCTTTACACTCAGTGATGATTAGAAACATACTTACAGTAAGAAAATTAACTTTAGCTGGTGTCGATTACAAATAGATCGCGTTTATTTGTTTTGGACTGATGTGGTTTGGAGGTGAAACGGTAATACCCAAATCCTTCTCGGCCGATCGCGGTTATTAATAGAAGGTCATGATGTTGACAACAGGTGATAGACGGTGAACTGAATCTCCGTTTGCTTCCTATAAAAAGTGATGTAATACTTGTTTTAAGGGTTATCACATATAAGCTTCCGCTAAGAAATATAGGCCCTTATTACGAAAGAAAAATCCGGGCCCGTATTCATGAAAAGTTTTAGTGCAAAGAGTCACTCCTAGTTTTCTAAGAATTTTCTTTTTTTTTTTTTTTTTTAAATTAAAGAAAATGTCCTAGCACAGGAACAAAGTGATTCAGAAAAGCATCTTGGCTGTTAAAAGAGGTCTTAAGGTAACAAAATTGCTAGAAGCACGGTTGAGGATTTTTAAGATGCTCAGAATTACATTTCTGGCATTAATTTCTCACTCTTATGTTGTTACGAACACCTAAGACTTCTGTTCATCTTTTTGATTAAATCTGACACTGCATAGGCAGCAACACAACTGAGATGTTCCACGACCCAGAAAAGGTAGTAAGCACATCGGTAAAACGCAAACTTTGATAAGTAAAGTGATCACAAATAATTCCAGCACTTTCAGAACCTTATTGTGTCGCATCAAATAAGTATGACAGTAACCGCATGTTAAACACACGGAGAGAGTGTGTGTGTATTTATGCATGCGTGTATGTGTGTGAAACAGGAAAAATGACACCTAGAATTTCAAATTGAAGGCTTGTAATACACTTACAGCTTTATTGTTCTTGTGTCTGTTTTCACAGGAGACGACAGTTGGTCTGGTTGCGTTTTCTTTAGCCATACTGGGACCATCGGGGTGGGTTCTGGCCAACCTGGAAAACTACAAAAGTGGAAATGCTGAAGAGTAATCAATCTGTCATGGACTGAAAGCAGTTGGGACCACCATTTCACAGACCTCCAACTTACCTATTTAGTGGAACAATTTGTCTCCTTGGAGCCACCCTCCTACCTCTTCATGCGACCGTTTACTTTCCTCCAGACACTCCGGTCTTGTTACACTGAGCTGTTTGCTCCCTCTTACCACCTGTTTGAAAATGTAATCATGGGTGATTCAATTCTCCTTACCTGGAGCTGTTACAATTGAAATAAACCATTATTTAAATCATTTAAATTCGTTGTCTCTCTGTTTTCTATTATTTTTGACAAGACTGGAAAAAGACATATTGCTTTTCAGGAGCTTGTTATGAGGCACCAGTGACAAACTCATAGAAGATTCATTTTATAAGTGTCCTCTTAAAACAAAGCAAAACTAAATATCATACCATTAAATTATTTTAAATAAAGGCTAAATATTTATATATGTGAGTGTGAAATAATTTTTAAATCTTGCATTCTAGCAATTCAATGAATTCATACATTATATATATTTTATTTTACACTTAAATCATTTGGTCTGATATAGTTTTGCATGCAGATCTCCAAAATGCAGTGTCAAACATACATGTCACTCATAAAGATGTATCAAAACACTATAATTCAGGTCTGCACATTTTTTAATACACCTGATTCAGATCATCAGCTCATTTGGAAAGAATCACATTAACTGAACAGCGTCACATGGCATCATTAAATCTTTAACATTTTGACAAATATACCAATTTGGCATTATTTCAGAAATATTTACAATTATTTAATGGTGTGATGTATTTATTTTATTTGATATATTAATTTGTAGATGATGTTTAGAAAATATATTATTTATGAGAGTTTGTCACTGGTGACTTGCCTAGTTCTGGGGGAAAAAAAGTTAATTTTAATTGTGACCCTGCAACAGAAAAGCAGTCAATAAGTAGCACAGGTATATATGTAGCCAATAATACATGTTCCATCAAATTGATGGATTTTTTTCTTATATGCCAAAAATCATTAGGAAATTAAACAGGCCTAAATATCACGTTCCTCGAAGATTTTGTTTGTAAACGTCATACCATAAACACATCAAAACTTAATTTTTGATTAGTAATGCATTTGGCCAACTTTAAAGACGATTTTCTTACTATTTCGAGTTTTTAACACAAGCAAAACAAACGCGGTGATCAAGTAAACAATCTCAACCGGAAGTGGGTTCATCTCCAGCGGTTCCAATCAATCAGGTGACCGGAAATGACTGTTCAGCAGGAACATGGCGGAAGAGCAACAGCAGGACATCTCTCAAAAAGAGGCTGACGGTGAGAATTATTTGACCGCAATTTGTCCAGAACCAACTTTTGTTTACATCGGTTCTCCCTCGCGCGTGATGTTTTGAGCTGAGTACAGCGCGTGAGCTGATGGGATGAGCAGCTAGACAACAACAGCTGAGAGTTCATTGTTTATGTTTTTAAGCTCTTCAGTTTCAGTGCCCGGATCTTTATAATATGCTGATTACATTACATTACATAAAACGTTACATAAAAAACAAGTGCTCCGAAGCGCGACACAAACGCGTTTTAAAAACACTGCGCCGAGACGCCAATGTAAACATAACATTACACTCCTAATAATAGCAACACTAATGCATATGATTGATAATGTACAATTATTTTTGCCGTGGTCAAGTAATAGGCAATGCTGACGATATTTTACACTAATTTGTGTTTGTTCTTCCACAGGGTTGAATTGTCTTGCATATGATGAAGCCATTATTGCTCAGCAAGATATGATTCAGCAAGAGGTAACTGTTGAATAATAATTGTAATAGTTTTGTATATAATGTTACACTACACGTTGATTCTCTAGTAAAACATATTTCGACAATGCACTCAACAGGTGAAGAGTTAGCTTCGGTACAATGCAAAGAAACGGATTAAAACCAGGGTTGTTATAATCAATAAAACATATTTTATCTATAGCTAGTTGCTAAGTAAACGACGTTTACTTCATAAATATTAGATGTATTAAGTAGAACTGAAATAAAATGAATAAAAACTATCTAGAAATAAAAAAGTGTTATTAATAAAGCTGCAATGGTATTATGTTACTAAAATGTATTAGTGTAAATGTAATTTTTTTCAAAAGGTGTGGGAACCTTGGTTATTTGTGCCATTTAAGCTTCATACGTGTATTCATATATGCACATAGTGCTCATTCAGTTACACTCTTTAAGCCATCCTGAATGTCATTGTAGATAGCGACCAATATTTCTCTGGTGTCAGAAAGACAGGACCTATCTGTCCTTAAGCGAGAGTATGCTGATGACGACACCATTTACCAGCAGAAGATAAGAGTAAGTGAACCGCCTCAATAATAAATGAATGTTACGCATTCGTTATTATGCACATATCTTTTATCTCAGTTATGTAAGTCGCATACCCTTGAGATAAGAGACCATTTTATGCACGCATATATTCAAGCAGAGATATCCCAATTTTTTTTATCAACAGGACTTGCAGAAGAAGTACTCATCTATACGCAAAACGCGGCCAGATGGGAACTGTTTCTACAGAGCCTTCGGTTTCTCACATCTGGAGTCTTTACTTGAAGACAGCAAAGAATTACATAGGTAAGCACCTGGCAGCCTACGTTTAGCTGAATGAACACTGCTAATTCATTTGGTTGAAATCTTCAAAACTGGAGCAAAAGTGATTGTTTCACATCATGCGCCGTTTTCACTTTCGGTGTGGATAGACAAACTACTTGCTGTGTCAAGCCTGTTAAGATCATTTACTTAAAAAAAGTAGAGGAGAAGATAATCGTCTGAAGTAGCTTCTGTAATGTTGAGTACATTCCTCTCAGACTCTGTTTGGTTGTGTTCTTGGCAGGTTCAAGGCTATTGCTGCCAAAAGTAAACAGGATCTGGTGAGCCAAGGTTTCACAGAATTCACCATTGAAGACTTTCACAACACAGTAAGTCTTTGGTAGAACACGAACTGAAACATTTTAGATTTATTTACATTTAGGTTAAGCGTTTTACTATTTTATTATACTATCATAGTATTTAGTAATATTTCAAATTAGTTTTATTTATTTTGTGTCATTTTTGTTTTGTGTTGCTTGTTTAAATATTTCGCTTTAATTCAGTTTTATTAAATTTAGTACTTGTATCAGTTCTAAAAGGGAGAGTCTCGCTAAACTATTCATTCGTATGTGAATGCTAGAGACCGGAAACACAAGCTCGAACAAAAAAACAATAGATAAAAGTATTTCTTTTTTGCAATTGGCTGCTTAAAAAAGTTCAAATTTATTACTTGAAAGACAGGTGACTAGGCCTGCAGCGACGCGTCGATGACGTTGAATACTCGGTTTAAAAAAACCGTTGACGTCAAATCCAGTAGTCGACACATCAGTTCAGTCATAAGCAGAACATCGTCCTTTCTCTTTAAGGCGTGCAAATTTCATATTTGTTTATTTAATCATAAATTTACAGAGTTAATTTGCAGAAACGGATAACTCTGTTTTTAACAATTCTCAGATTTATTGTTCCAATTCATCTCAATCTAATTGCAGTTGGGTTCTTTTGACTAGGTTAAAAAATAACATGAAATAACAACAAATAACAAAAAAAATAAAAAATAAAAAAAGTATTATCTGTTTTTGCAATAAACACTTTTATACCCACTTAATTTTTTTTTTTTTTTGTGAATTTGTTTGCAAAAAAACATGACACTGAATGTGACATCATATCACAACTATTTGTAGTGTCCAAAGAAAGTTTGTGTGTTCATAGTCTAGTGTGACCACGGCTTAATTTCTGTTTCACCTTTTCATGTAATTTCACAATTTTTTCACATTTTAATGGTTTTACTTAAAATAACAACACTGGAAATGTCAAATCAGCCTTTTTCCGGTCCCTAATAATCTTAATAAATGTCCTCTTGTTCACTGCAGTTCATGGACCTGATTGAAGCTTGTGACAAGCAACCGTCTGTAGCTGAGCTGCTCAACTCCTTTAATGAGCAGAGCGCGTCCGATTATCTTGTGGTCTATCTGCGGCTGGTGACCTCTGGGTACCTGCAGAGAGAGGAAGACTTCTTCCAGCACTTCATAGAGGGTGGCCGCACCGTTCGAGAGTTTTGCCAACAGGTGATCCTGAACAACATATCATTTCTAACTGACCTGTGTTGTAATTTTGAAGAGATGACTAATTTTCATCCAGTTCTTGTAGAGTAACTGTTCTTCAATGACTTTGCAACATTTTGAACCAATGTGTCATTTTGTTTTGGCCAGGAGGTGGAGCCCATGTCCAAAGAGAGTGACCACATTCACATTATAGCTCTGGCTCAGGCTTTAAACGTGTGTATTAAGGTGGAGTACATGGATCGAGGAGAGGGAGGAACAGTCAATCACCACATCTTTCCTGAAGACGGAGAGCCCAAGATTTTCCTCCTGTATCGACCTGGCCACTATGACATTCTGTACAAATAACAGACCTGTTGCTGCTAAGGCCTCGTCTGTTTCTGTGCTGTGGGTTTGACTTTTTAAACTCTAAACCTGTGAAATGTGAACACGAGAGCCGAGCACACAACTTTGCAATTTCCTGTCAAAACCCCCTAAAGACTCTTGGAGACTTTTGGAGAATCTGTTATAACAGGCACTGGACATTGTACAGTTTACTTTGAATAATCTGCATCTTTTTTTGTTTTCAGTTGTATATACAGTATATGGTCGTTTCATTTAGGTTTTTTTTTTTTTGGTTTGTTTTTTGTAGTTAAAAGCTGCCTGTCATTTGTGATGGGAATGAAAATGCTTTACAATGTTTGACTGTATTTGACTTTCATGAGAATAAAAAGAACTTGCAGAAGTTATAGTTTGGATAGGATTTAATGTGCGTAGGTTAAAAAAACAAAACAGATGATCTTTATTTAAATCAAAAATGTGGTGTCCATACTGTAATTTAAGCTGGACATGCACTGACAAAAAACAAACATGGTTTCTCTCACAGAAGACTGATAAAGGATCTTGCCTCAGCAACTCTTTTGGCCGGCAGCATTTCCACAGAATCACAGAATGAAGGAGGAATGAAGACGTTCGGGTCCTCGACTCCCTCCACTAAGTCAAAGAAGCTACATAAAGAAGAAATGTGTTAACAAATCTCTTCTTTCATGTTGGTCTTCAGATGCATTTGAACTTGGTGACTTTTAATGTGCTTTGTTGATCTATGGTGGGTGATCAAGGTGTTAAATTTCCAATACATGGACAAAAACAAATGAGTGGTAGTACTACGTCAACGGTAATTAGAAGCACAATTCAAAATAGTCAGATAAACATGAAAGATTGTTCCAATGTGGTCTTTACATATTTTGTAAATTTTTCATTTAAAAGGGTCTCCTATGCTCATCAAAGTTGCATGTATCTGATCAAAAATGCAGAACAAAAATAGTAATGTTATGAAATATTATTGCAATTTAAAATAATGGTTTAAAATACCTTAAGATATCATTTATTCCTGTGATGCAATGCGTAATTTTCAGTATCATTATTCCAGTTTATTGTCACATGATCAATCGAAAATCATTCTAATATACTGATTAATTATCAATGTTGAAAACAGGAACCTGTGAAACTTTTCAGGATTCTTTGATGAATAAAAACTAAAAAACAGCATTAAAAAAAAGAAATATTTTCTAATAATATACACAATCAAATGTTTGGGGTTTGAAAAATATATGCTCATTATTATCTATTTCTATTTTTTCTTCTAAGTAAGGATGTGTTAAATTAAGTAAAAAGTGTAACAGGTTCTAAAAAAAGAAATAAAAATATTACGTAGCTATTATTAAATATTACATAGCTGTTTCCAACATTGAAAATAAATCAGCATATTTTTGAAGGATCATGTGACAAATGAAGGCTAGAGTAACGTTTAAAATGTTTAAAATTGTAATAATATTTCACATGATTACTTTTTTTCTGTATTTTTGATCAAATAAAGGCAGCCTTGATGATGATAATAAGAAACCTCTTAAAAAAATGTAAGAATCTTACTGATCCCTAAGTTCACAGTGTGTGTGTGTGTGTGTGTCTATATATATATAGCCACACACATACACACACACATATATATATATATATATATATACAGACAGCCTATTTAAATATCAATGATTAAAATGTTTACTCTGAGACTATTAAGGTTATGTCTGCATCCAAGAGCCATTCAGCATCTTTGTCATTGTCTCATGCTTGAGGAAATGTTGAGCAGCATTCATGAAGCACACATTTTGTTTTATTTATGTGCATGTTATTCTTGCATGAAGACGGCCTTGATCAGAGGAAGAGGAAAGGCAATGTAAACACGTGTAATTGGTTAAGAGAGTCACTGTTGCATAATCTCCTGTTGGTCTTCATCAGTATACTACAAATGTGGTTAGGTTAAGGACAAGATTGCACACCAGATTACAGAAGTATTATCCATGGGTTTTGGGTTTTAATGAAAAGCAGAGTTAAACATGGTTACAGTCTCTGTTTGGGGCAGGCCAGCCTTATTTGTCTGTTCAGCCTACTTGACTAACCTTGTCATGACGTTTAATTCCCCTTTCTCTGTGAAATCGAGGGTGTAGAGAGGCACACAGCCAAGCGCAGTGAAGGTCAGCAGGTAGTGTTCTGCAGAGAAAAATACCAGGAAGAACATAAGACAACTAGCAAGAAAAGGGAGTTTTATATTGGTTTACTCAAAACGACCAACTACCAATATATAAACACTTTGCGATAGTACTTACTATGCGTTACTATTTTACAGTTACAAACCTATCAGTTGCTTATAGCATGCACATTACTTGAATATTAGCCACATATTAATGCTTTATTTTACATGACTTTATTCTACATCCCTAATCCTCCCCAATACCTAAACATAACAACTACCTTACTACCTATTAATAAGCAGCAAATGAAAAAAAAGTTTCAGTCGTAGTTTATAGCTAAACTATTCTAAAATGTTACCGCCATATTTTAGAGCCCTTAATTCTACCTCATAACTACATTTAAAATGTAAAAACTACCTTACTATCCACTAATAAGCATAAAATCAGGAGTCTATAAAGGCAGTTAATATTCAGGTAATAGTAGGAATGGTATATATGTAGAAATATAGCCCAAAAACAGAAAACTAAAATACATCAGACTATTACAAAAGTTTTCATATTTATTTCTGTATTTATTACAAAAGTATTTATTTTCTTGCAATTTTTCATAAAGTAAAATAAAGCTGAATAAACTTGGTTAAAAGCTTCCCAACCGTCTTTAATTATTTAAATAATTTATTATATTTCATTGTTTATTATATTAATGATTATAGCATGGAAACAGGCTTAAAATTAATCACATACAAGATAAAGGTTTATGTTCACATATTATATGTGTGTATTGTGTACAAAACAACACATATTTGTATATATGAAGGTTTTGTTTGCAAAAACAGATTACTAGTTTTTAACAATTCTCAAAAGTCATTTTTTTCATTGTATATTCTAATTAATCTCAATCTGGGTTTTTTTTTGGACTAGGTAAACTAACATAATAACATAATAAAACACAATACAAAAAACATAGTAACAAATATTTTTGCAAATAAACTCTACATATATTTATACTTTATATAAATATACATTTTAAATATAAATAATATTTCTCCTTACTGTGTTCCTTTTTTTATTTATATACACAGCACACATACATTATGCATACTACATACAAAGTTAATTTTTATACATTTGTGTCATATCCATTGCTGGGTGTTAAACCCTGACTGAGAATCATCACGCAGTGTAACGGCGCACATTACCTTTTGTTTCCTCTACTGTTCCATTCCAGTTATTGGCCAGCACTCCTTGTCCTGGTAAAGAGCTACTACCCAAAACCATTTGACTCAGGAAATGGGCATCATGGGGAACCCCAATATGTCTGAATGGTTCTTTTAATGCTGTCTTAATGCAAGTTTGGTTGTGGTAGTGGATCTCATAGTTGACTCCCTGTTGAAAGAAGAGCAATAAGTCAGCAACACAATGCCCACTGATAAACTTTACAAAACGTATGTTTTGCTATTAATCCCTAAACGGTACCAAACCTCTCTAAAGAGCAGAAGCCTGTCAATAAAGAAGGACTGGTTGCCATCCTTTAAAGCTGCTAGAACTCGAATATTCTGTCCAAAGGCATCATAGGAGAATTTCTCAAAAACATGCAAGTGGTGCCCAGGGATGAACTGTGTTGGAGAGAAAGCGAAAGAGCACTTTCACAAAACTCAGTTAGCATTTGCATGAGATAGTTTTCTGTAGAGATTAGCCAACTAGACGTTAAAGACGTTAAACGTTGTCATGATGGCCTACTTACTGCAGTCAGTGCCCCCTCAAGCAAAGGTGGAGACTCTGGAAGTCAAGAGAGAGTGAAAAGGTTTATTTAGACTTCTCAAAGAACCTAAACCAACAATGAATTAGTTTTTCATTTTTTCAAAAGCTTAAGCTCTATAAAGTTTACTATAATGTGCAGACTAAAGACAGCAAGTCAGAAGGTCTTACTGCAGGGTTCAGGCCTCTGTGCACAGCCGCTGAGAATCAGGCTCAGGCAAACCGGGATCAGAAACAGGATCTTCATTGTTGTTGTGGAGTGCTGGCAAACAGGAGCCAAAGCGACTAGCAGCACTGTTTCCAAGTCCAGCCCTTCTTATATCCTCAGTTCCGGATCATCACTCCATGTTTTCAGTCTCACAAACACTGGCCTTCAGTATCAGGCCAATGCTCCGGTTTAATAGAAGTATTAAAAGTTGATTAAACAACTTAACTGTATGTAACTTGGAATAGCAATTCTAATGTGAATGCAAAATAGAATAAAAAGGAAATACTTTTGAAATTTCAAAAATAGGAGCTGTCTGGAGATGACAGGTGACAGGTAAAACCTGAACTGGAGTACAACTCACCTTAGTCACATGATGAAGACTCAGCATATTATGATTTCAGATATGCTTGCCACAGTTCAATGTTCAAATGTAGGTCATATAATAATTTACTTAGAACAACAAGATCACCTGATGATATTAAACACGCAAAAACTGACACAATCTGAGAAATTAAAACTTTCCAAAAAGGATAGGAAGAAAATAACAAATGCTAAATAATCCTAATCAGATTTGGTTTTCTCTCTGCCTGTGCTGGCTAAACCCAAACCCAGCTAAAACCAGGAAAAAACCCCAAAAATTATAATATATATATATATATATATATATATATATATATAGAAGCAAACCTGTGTTAACAGCTCTTATAATATGGCTTTCTGAAAGACTTGATTCTAAATGGTCAATCACAGAAACTAATTTTGGTAACACTTTCTATGAATCCTGTATTTATTATACCTTATAAGGGTATTCTTAAAGCATTATAATGACAGTCGCTTGGAACATCGTCTTATTTAAGTGTTTTCTATGAGGCTAATATTGAAGCTAATGTGAGCTAGCTAATACATTCACCTGAAAAAAAAATCAATGTTTATTATATGAACCTAAGCGTATTAGCAGACATAGGTAGGGTAGATAGAATGTTCACATACTTGCAAAGTATCCTATGTTCAGTATGTTTGTTAAGGATTCATCAAAATAAAGTGTTAGCATATATTTAACAGACACACTACACTAATATTCTAATGAAGGTTTGTTGACATGTAGTTGCAGAGGTACTGTCTAAAGAGTATCATCAAAATAATCAAACTGATATTATATATATATATATATATATATTTAAAAAAATGTTCAAAGCAAATGTGTCTTATTACACATTCCTCTGATATCTGATCTTATGGCTGTTTGAGAAAAAATTGTATTGTTATTATTATTACTTATAAGTGGTATTTGTCTGCTTTAAGTAAAGTAACATAAGTAAAATGGCAAGATAAGAGACTTATAATGCATTATAACTATGAGAAATATAATCCATTGTAACTTAAGTGGATGAATCGTGTTCATTGTGTGTTATAAATGATCATACTCTTAAAAGCTATAACCACCAATAAGCAAATATTATAACACATTAAAATGGTTATTATAAATTTTCATGAATCAAAACATATTATAAAGTCATTTATAATGCATTATGCATATATTAAAATGCCTTAAGAATACTTCATAGAAAGTATTACCCCAATTTTAGATATTTTCTAAAAATCACTGCTGTGCCAAGAAAATTAAATTGGAAACAAAAAAACGTCTTGCACCTTAATGTCACATAAATATGTGTACCACTCCACTGCAAATGTAAATTCTGGACTGCTGTCCATCTGGAGTTTACTGGGGTAAGTAAGGGTGAATCAAGCCTCAGCATGTTGAGCACATTTTAGCGAGTGCACAAGGCTACATCAAAGAAAACACTTAAGGGTTAAGTGCTTCATTTATAGAGTTCTCGTGTTCTCATGCACACACCTTTCCCTTTGACATACAGATTTATACAGTCTGGATTACTGTTTTGATTACTTCTTTACTGCAGTCAAAGTACGACAAACACAGTTAATCTGTCAGGAGATGCATGCAACTCATATGACATTCGATGTGGCTTCTTTGATCATAGAAGCTGTAGACGGTTACTTATTGTTGGGCTCAAGAACAAACACATAGTAAGTTGAACTTATTTAAGTGTGATATTTTCTTTCATTCAATCTATTGCATTAAATGGCCTGTAATTACAGTTTATCTGAATTCTTGGCAGGATCAAAGTATTACATTCACGGTTTTAAAACTGGAGCCACCAAACTGGTGATTTAGGTCAGTTGAATCCCACACATTTTACTTCACATACCGTTTTATTATCATAGACCTTTGAAGTGGCAATAAACGCTGTTGACCTCTCACTGCACTACAGTGCACTCACTAGTGAGCGAGATCATTGGCAGTGTCCACTAGGGGGGCATTAGTTAAATCTGGACTTTTAAGTCTCCTTATATCCCTGGTATGGTTATTAAAAATGTTATTAAACAGAAAGAACAGACAAGGAGTAAGTTCGCCAATGTTCAACCAGTTTTCAACCTTTGTATTGTTTCAGTGTCCATATATAAATAAATATACAATATGTGTTACCTGGACCAAGACTATGTTTTTTTGCCAGTAAAAGTTTGACTAATGACATACAGTAAAACAAGTAATCTGGCAGACTTGAGCAGATCTTCTACATTTTTGTATCCCTGTTCATGGATAGTGCTGAGCCCAGTGCATTATGGGTGGTGATATTTTCCAACCTTTTTCTTGTTGCTGCCCTTTTGCTGTTTTTTCAGGTCATGTAGCATCAATTTTAAAAGAAAACACATGCCTTTCTGGTGCATAGATAGCCAGTTGTTGTTGTTGTTTTTTTTTTATTAAAACCCCACTTTGAATTATCAGTGAATTGTCCCTGTAAACCTGTGTGAAATCAAAATTGACTATGTTTATTTTTAGTTGCAATTTTTGTGCAAAGTCAATTTATTAAAAAAAAAAAAAAAAAAAAAAAGAAGTTTGCCTTGATCCAAATATAAAAATGCTCCTCCCCTTTAAAATGACGGGCCTTCTCTGATGATGTCAGTTTGATGGCTTGGGCATGAGTGTGACATAATTAACCACGCCCCTCTTGTCATTTATTTCTGAAAGAAATGCCAACCCAGTCTCACTGCAATTTGTACATATTTTAAGAGTTGGCTAATTCATATGAATTTGAAAATCGTACAAAATCGTACAAGTGAGGTCGTACGAATACATACGAATTGGCCGTGAGACTCTGTTGGAAATGCCACTTTACTACATCCAATTCGCAGTAGAAAAAATAAGCCACTTGGCGGTATGCAGATACTCCAGCTTCTTGTGGTTGGTAAGTATGGTGAAAGGATGCTCCTGTGCTGGAGGCATCGACCTCGACAAAGAAGGGCCGACTCAGATCAGGGTGGCGGAGAATGGTTGTTGATGTGAAGCAAGCTTGAGGGTTTGGAAAGCTCTTAGAGCCTCGTCATGTTGCGAATGATTCAAGAATGATTGAAAGAAGGCTGGACTATTGGCTAGCCTGAACGGCATCACCAGATACTCGTAATGCCCACTGGTGGTCGAGAACGCTGTTTTTCACTCGTCCCCCCCGGATGCGGATTAGATTATAAGCATTGTGGTAGTGATGTCCGGTTCATGAACAAATCGTTCTATTTAACCGAATCTTCTTAGTGAACCGATCAATCCGGTTCACCAAATCGAACTGAATTGTTTGAAACGGTTTGCGTCTCCTGTAAGCACCAATCCACAAATTAATTTTGTTTTTACTTTTTAACACTCCCTCTGATTCGAAATAGACCAATATCCAATTTTTGAGCAGAGCAGCTGCCAGAGCGGTTCTCGTTCTCGAGTCATCACCAGTACACTCACTGAGTCGAGAACTGTTTGTTTTGGATCACCAGTACACTGAATAAAAACTGCTTTCATTTGAACGCATGCGATTTGAGAATCAATGAGCTCGTGCAGCTGCCAAACATAAACAGCTTGTGCTATGACTGACTCCCATCTGAACCAAACTAATAATTTTTCAAGCGGATGAAATGAAGCATGTTAGTCAAGTTTGCCTATTTTGTTAAACGTCAGAAGTGTGATATACAACATACTGGCAATATTTTTAAGAATAATATCTCACATGGTATTTATTTGTTTGTTTATTTATTTAAAGGATGAATGTAGCCTCTGCGTCATAAAAGACCCCATAATAAATGAATGTTTAATAGAAAACCTGATGATTTATGGAACAGCTGCACTGTAATTAAAGATAATGATGACATCCACAAATTGTGTTTGTATTATAAATAAACAATACATTTGTTTCATAAGTAATTCATGGCATTTTTAGGAACATTTTATTTAACTTTTAAACATGGTGGTATAATGATAAAAAAAATACGTAATTAAACTGCACGAGCAAACCAAGCGGCACCGTTTCAGTTCTCGAATCTCGTTCTCGAGTCAAGAACTGGTTGCAGCGGTTGTCGGATCACCAGTACACTGAACGAGAACCGCTTTCTTTCGGACGTGTCCGATTTGAGAATCGATGAGCTGATACTGTGCGCATGCGTGATTCGTGCAGCTGCAGCCAAACCTGCCCGGGCGGGACGATAGTAATACTTTAATGACATCATTATGTCGTAGTGTAAAAGAACCGGTTCTTTGAAACGAACTGTCCGAAAGAACCGATTCGCGAAAAAGAACCGGACTTCCCATCACTACATTGCAGAGGGGGCGGAGCAAGATGACAGCTTAGTGACTTATGATAGGCAGTGATCTCAACAGCTGGTGCCCCATTGGAGGATCTGTCCGTTTTGATGATTAGATTATGGGTGCGCAGCCAGGGCTGTCCCAGAATAATTTGATGATGGGTGGAGCCGACGATGTAAAACTAGATCCGTTCAAGAGTGAAGACCGCCCACAACCAGCTGTACTTCCTCGATCACTTTGAGAGTGCTACCGTCACCCTGGGGTCATGGGTTCTGGTGCGTTGTCGCCCTCAGAGATAGGCGTGTGGTTGGAGCAAAGAGCTTGATGAGAACGACATGGATGGCCAGATTAATGAACTCGTTCAAGCTCCTCTCCTCATCCCGGCAAGCCAGCTCCGACCTTAGCTCCACTGTGAGGCCCCTCTGGAACAGCAACTTGAGAGTGACCTCCACCCAGGTGGTTTGTGCGGCGAGGGCGTGGAACGTAAGGGTGTATTCGGCGACGGTTTTGCTTGCCAGAGTTAACGAGAGCAACTGCTCTCCCGCGTCCCGGCCATCACTGGGGTGTTCGAAAACCTTGCGGGAGGTGGAGAGAAAGGCCACGAAGGATGGGAAATTGGATCAGTCAGCCTGCCAAACCATGGCAGGGTCAGGGCAGGCAGCAAACGTTCAACAGAGATAAACGATCCAAGATCGGGGCAGGCAGAAAACGTGCAGTAGTAGTTGTAAACAGTCAAGGTCAAACACTACGGCTATAACAGGGAGAAAAACGCTCAGAATTGATCACAGCATCAAATCAAGACTTTGTGTCAAGCCCAGTTCGGGACTCAGTTCAGGTCAGGGGGCAGAGTTAGAATGGCCGGTTTGAAGGAGGCAATCTGGGAGCCTCCAACATGACACACATTATATTCATATTCATTTAATTTATATTATAATTAAATATTTAATAATTGAACGTATCCTTTTTAAAAAATATATATACATGAATGTAAATGTACTTGTATGTACATAATAAATATACACAACACACATACATATATTATGTACATAACTTTTATTTTGGATGCAATTAATCATCGCTCAGCTTTATTTATTTATTTACTTATCACCATTTACTTATATGCTGCTGTCAAATTTTATTTTAACTGTATATGTGAATACTGTTTAATTGGCTAGCAGTGAAATAAAGGGCAACACAAAAGGTAAAATACCTTTAAAAAAAGGTAAAAACTGTTACACATATTTATATATCACGTTCTGTCACTTCCATGCCTCTGGTGTCCTCCACAGAAATTCTTTTGAGTTTAAGTTTTCAGGGAATCACCTGATATTTAGGGTTGGTGCCAAAAGTGGTGTAAAAATAACAGACTTAACCTGCAAATAACCTAGCATGTTCAGTATGTGGGATGATTTGATTAACAGTTTTGTTGTATTTGGCTTGGCTGCCAGGCTTTTTTCTTTTGTGTTAAAATAACCTGTTCATTGAGTGATTGATGTGTGCATTGCTTCATCACAGAGACACATGAACCATCAGATGCTGCACATCAAATTTTCACATGCACCCTCCGCCACATTCCATCAGAGATCATTATGTTCCACCATGAATCAATGGAACACAATGTAGAAAAGTTAAAGCAAAAAGATCCTAAAGATACTGAAGATCAGGAGCAGAGATCACGCCTTACAATTTGTACTACACAGAAAAAAGTACTTTCATCAGCAACATCTGTGTTGTGTTTGGAGTGTAGACTCCATTCAGCTTTTGTGTCATGATGAAGAGCAGCACAGGCAATTAAACATGTGAGTGGTTTACTATCTCTACGTGGTGTTGTTCACTAATGACCATTAGGGATTTTTGAGTAGAAACATGCATCATCCTGTCAAGCTTTCTCTGCCTTGCAATCAGAAAGCATGATTATGACAGTTCTCGTGTGGGAAAGTGTACTTACTGTGCGTAATTAACAAGCACATCTTGAAGCTGCTGGGAAAGCTGTGTTTTTGAACTGCTGTTTCCAGCTGTCTAAGCAGAAGATTGATCTCAGAGACACACCTGCTTCTCCGGATCAGATAGCCTTAGAAGACAAGTTAATGACTGAAAGAGTGTCCATAATAAAGAAAGGGGAAAGCTTAGAAATATACTCATATTTGTGTTGACTTCAGTAAGTTTAGTAGTTTTAACTTCAACTTTATGACTAAAAATATTAAGGTGGTGAAGTTTTAAAATGTATTTTTTTAGTGCTGGGCAATGATTAAATAATAATATATGTGTGTACTGTGTATATTTATTATATATATATATATATATATATATATATATATATATATATAAAACATACACATACAGTATATATTGTGAAAAAATGGCTATATTTATATTAATTTATATTATAAAAAAATATGTGTAATATATAAACAAACCATTTTTATTTAATATATCCATACATGTGTGTGTATTTATATATACATACAACATCATATAAAGTATCTTTATATGAACTAAATGATATTTTCCAACCTGAACTTAAATTTAAATTTATCTGGTATATTTTATTTTAATTTTTTGCCACTCGGGTCCTAGTGTCCCCAAGAGATCCAACCATTTCAGTGTCGGCCAATTTGTGTGGTCTTTGCTTTAAACTTTGTGAGAGACACCCACTCTTCACACGCATTGAGCTGTGTCTTGTTATTATTCTGAGCTCTGGTTAAAAAGAAGTTGGCAAGTCCGGTTCACAGATTTTGTTGACCTGTCTGTTTTGGAGGCATCATGTCTGTGCATGCTACAACATTCACATGTTCAGATACCTTGTCAGATGATGAAGTATTTATTTTCTTGTAGAATATTTCCTCATTTTATGTAACCGGATGTTATCTTCATGTCTTTTTTTATATCATGTCTAGTCACGTTTGTATTTCAACTTTGTATTTCCAGTTCTGGATCGATAGTATCAAGTTGTGAAAGCCTTGTCTAACTCATGGAAATGTTTACACATGTACATGGCAGCAATGCAGATGGCATGCATGTATGGAAGGATCTTGTATTTAGAGGGAAAAAAAACATTTTGTTGGTCTTACCTGGCTATAGTGTTTTGTTTAATGACTTTAGAGGGCTTCACTGGTAAGCCAGCTGCTATTTATATTACTAGCAGATTGATCTGGAATGTTTGTATATGCACATTTAACAAAACACTTTAGCTCGAAACGACGGAAAAGTTTGACTGTTTTGATTATGTTGTTTAATTTAATTTTAGATTTCATTTGTTTTCGCAGTCTCTTGCAGCCTGACATATATTCTGCTAAACTACAGTGACATTGTAGTGTTGATTCAGTTTGTTCTTGTTATAAAGTCATAAATGAAATCCAAACATATTCCTCTCTACTCTACATCGCCAGGCGTATTTGTGAAGTAAATTTGCCAATTAACGTGTCTGAAACGTTTTGGTGCTGTATCTGAAATTAATGAGATCATGCTTTGGCAATCCAGTATTTGGCAATCAGTAGATGGGAACAGACAATGATGCCAAATCATCTGGGAAATGATTAGCACATTTTGAAGGTGAAGCAACATTTGGAAAGTTTGAGATGCAAACGCCTTTCATATCAGGTTATCATCTGGAGATTAATATTCTCTTTTCCACACCTTAATCTTAAAATCAGAGCTCACCAGAGAGGAGAAAACCACAATGGTGCTGTTCCAAACATGTACAGGCTGTTCTTCCACTCCTTTGAATGATTAGACATCATATCAAACTTCCCTTGAAGCGGATGGACCACATCTTTCCCTTAAATAAAACTCTAAGGCAGTCCATTTATCACTATGATTTATACTTTTTTCCCTGACGTGAACGAATAAAGAATGGAACTCATGCCAACAACAGTCTATTTCAATGATTCACTGTCTATTCATGTAGTGAGAGACATTCCCAAGGACATATAACCAGATTTTCAGTGTTGCTGCTTCCATGACGGAGAAAAGACAGATACAGCATGTATAAATTGTGATAACTGCCTTTGGCTCTAGAACCAAGGTGATATATTTCCTCTAGTCAATATACATCATTCTGTTTTTCCAATATTCACCTACCCAGGATGCACTAAAATCAAAGTCTCTCATGACATTAAGATTCGCTACACTGGTGGCAAGAAGAGAATGTTTTTGTAAGATCTGCTCACACCCTGCTGAAGGTTTTGCAAACAAATACTTTTTCATTCAGACCATATGAGTTTATGAAATCACCAACTAAAATACTTTTTTTTTTTTTACTAAAATTACTTTGATATTAGGTTCTACATCAAAAAAATGCAAGTCTGAGCACTTGAACCAAACTTGGAAGAACAGCAACCACATGCATGAATTATGGAACACATTATCTAGATTTTTTTATAATTATTTTTTATTAGTTTAATATGATGCTAAAATTTAAATCTGTTTTAATTTTTAGCAAAATTCTGTTTTATTTAAAAATTAATTAATTGTCCACGTAAAATGGCCACAGATGACAATATGGAATATATGATATATTATACTGTGCAAAAGTCTTAGGCCACTAGTATTTTCTCCAAAAATCTTTTGCAGTAGCAAATCTTCTGGATTTAGTCTGTCTCCGTTTGTTCTGTTACTTCACGTGATTCCAGACATATTATATATATATATATATATATATATATAATTTTATGGCATGTAATGCTATTTATATCAGGTCAGTTATTGAAAACAATAATATTACAATATAATAACAAAATAAAACACATTCTATGAGCAATAAGAATAATTACATTTGCAGAAAACTATTAGCAATATGGCAAATCATGGAAAACATTAACTGCTGTTTATAACAACTTATTATATTTTCATCCTGATCTTACTTCATGCTGAATCATCTCAGTTATAGTATATCAACATCTAAAATGTAAATTTGTCTCCATATGTACAGTGAGGTCAATAAGTATTTGATCACCCTTTGATATTGCAAGTTCTCTTACTTAAAAATCATGGAGGGGTCTACAATTTTCAGCATAGGTGCATTTCCACTGTGAATCTAAAAAGAAGAATCAGGACATTGTATGATTTTTTTAAACAATTTATTTGGGAATTACTGTGTCAAATAAGATCAATATGATCATTTGAGTCAAAATGTTTTAATATTTGGTACAGAAGCCTTTGTTAATAATTATAGAGGTCAAACGGTTCATGAAGTTCTTGCAGGTGGGATTTTGACCCACTCCTCCATACAGATCTTCTCTAGATCTTTCAGGTTTCTGGGCTGTCGCTGAGCAACAAAGAGTTTCAGCTCCCTCCAAAGATTTTCAATTGGATTTAGGTCTAGAGACTGGCTAGGCCACTCCAGCCTTGATATGTTTCTTATGGAGCCACTCCTTGGTTTTCCTGGCTGTGAGCTTTGGGTCATTGTCATGTTGGAAGACCCAGCACTGACCCATCTTTAATGCTCTGACTGAGAGACTGAGGCTTTTGCCCAATATATTTCTCAATACATGGCCCTGTTCATCCTCTCCTTAATACAGTGCAGTCGTCCTGTCCCCTGTGCAGAAAAACACCCCCAGAG
>JAUMHI010000025.1:3915471-3929643 GCA_032359435.1 Enteromius unitaeniatus
TTGGTTTTCGCAAGTCGACTTACACGCTATAAACACAAGAACTGTGTCGCTCACATGCTGCAGAAAAGTGTCACAGCGAGTCTTGCTGACAGCGGCTTTGTAAATGCTTTGGTGAAGGCGGCGCGGCAGCGCTTAGCAGGAGTAGAGCAGAAGCTCCAGTGGTGCAATAGTTTTGGCACAGAGTCTATTTTTGCTGCGCCACTTACGTTGAATTAAAGTGACAGTGCGTTGTTCTTGATCTAAATTCAGGTGTAGTTGCAAACAGTAATTAATCCTGATTAACCCGTTGAAAATCCTGATTAATTTGATTACAAATTTTAATCATTTGACAGCCCTAATTTTAAATTATTTCAAAGCACAAGAGTCTAAATACAATTTTCTCTTTAAAATAAATATTAAGTTTAAAATACATTTACTTAAACATACTTAACTTTATATAAATTAATTTTAAAATCAAATGACACTTTTTTGGGGGCAATTTATTGTTTACAACATATTTTCCATTAATATTTTATTGTTTAAAAGTTTGGGGTCAGTAAAAAAAAGAAAAATTCTATACATGCAAAATATGTGCTTTATAAGTACTAATAAACAGCCAATATTAATAATAGGCTTGACAATGTGCAACTAATTATTAGTTATTAGTGTTACTGAAATTTCTACTTAGCAAAGGATCCCAAAAAAGTAGTTGTGGTTTTCACAAAAAAAAAAAAAAAAAAAACTTAAGCAGCACAACTGTTTTCAACGTTGATAATAATAAGAAATTACTCAAGGAACTGAAGACTGGAGTAGAGGCTGCTGAAAATGTAGCATTTCCATTACAGAAATTATTTATTTTACTGTATATTCACATAAAAAACAGATATTTTGAATCATTTCAAAATATTACTATAGAAAGGCAGTCTTGGTAAAAAATAAAATAAACATTTGAAAAGTATTAGATATGTTTAAAGGCTATGTAATCACAAATAATACTACAAATAATATTTATAATATGAGATTTCAAGTTTGATAGAAATTAGTTACATAATTAAGGCCAGTCAAAAAAATAACCCAAGTATAATATCTTATTATTATATTATAATATCTTATAATATGTATAATATCTTCTTCTTATTATTATTATAAGTGATATCAGATAACAGCTGTTGTGCCTTATACTTACTTGGTTTTGCAGTAGGCCACCACACAGACTATGCCCACCACCAAAAGAGCCACACAGATGCCGGTGATTGTCAGGACTCTCTTCTGATAGAGCTCCTCTGCCTCTGTACATCACCACACATACACACACACGCAATTATTAGCCTCATCTACAACTAAAACGACTTCTAAACACTCTCGTAAACAGTTCCTACTGCTGTGCCGATCCTCCTTCATGTCATCTCATGATGAAATCTGAGAGATATCACATACGGCTCAGATGAACATGTTCTTCCTATCGGGCATTCAGCATGACTCAGATCCCGCACGCTCTCATTAACAGCATGGGTATGAGGATTAATCGTGAGATGGGAAAGAGGCTCGGGCCTCAACAAGGGCTCTAATGGACCAGCTCAGCAGTGGAAAGTGCTTGCGTGAGGAATAATGCGTATCATTATGGTTTACGTGAGGGAATCGGTCTGTCTAAACAACTCCCGATGGGTGCTGATGATTTCTGTGAGTCCATGGATGCTTTCCTCCACTGGGGGGCATCGCAATTCAGCTCAATTTAAAAGATCAAACGGTATATCAAGAGGACAAATTGGATGTTTGGGACAAATTGGGTTAAGAGGCGATGACATGGAGGCACAGAAATAATGATCAGGTGTTTGTTTGCCTTGGTCAGTTATAGTTTATAAAGATTTTCATAACCAGTCAAATCATGGATGCATAGAAACCTTTAAAGGAATATTCGGGATGCAGTTGATCAAATTGAGCTCATTTGACAGCATTTGTGGTTATTATTTATTTTTACAGTCAGTTTTGGTGTGTTACAAAATAAATAAATAAATTTGACTCATAACTTGCTTTCTTACACACACAAAAAAAGTAAAAATGTAAATTTAAATCGAAACTCTTACAACGGAAGTGAATGTGGCCAATGTTTAGATGCTAAATAATAGTATAGTTGCACATAACACAGTATAAAGACATAAACATTATTCTTATTAACTTGATTTAAGTGAAAAAAACTTATATTTATATATTTAGAAATATATTTAAATAGTTAATAGTTAGTTTAAATAATTAATAGTTTAAATATTTATCTGAAAGTTGAACCTTATGTAATGTAAAATTATGATTTTTGATAACTTTATAGTAATATAACATAATTTAACAAACATTAAACTGACTGTAAAAAGTTTTTCAGCTCATGTATTAACATTATAAAAAAGAACATTTATCCTAATCAACATTATGCTCGAGCTTTAGATTCAGCATAACTTGTTTTAACCCAGGATATTCCTTTAACACAAACTCAATATTGGGTACGATTCAAAATGAAATGTTTTTTTAAATATCAAACCACAGACTACATCCAGCCTTCTGCCTTTTCCTTGGAAATAGGCCTTGGTTTGGTCTCACAGACCTTCTAAAAGGAAGAGAATGCGAGTCCGAGAGGGATGGGGGCTAGTTAGGGGAGAAATATTTCCTAATCAATAATGAAATAATCCAGCTGTCGTTTGCTCGGTAGTACAGAGCCGAGTATGTGCTTTAAGCACACAACGTGACTTCATAGAGAGCCCAGTTTACACGTACCGTAAAATGGATCATTTTCAAGGAAAAACAGAGGCTGTTTTTGTAAGCAAAGAACAGACGATTGGGAGAGGTCATATAAACAACCTAATTATGGGACTGATGCAGTTTGGCATGCTAGGGCAATAGAATTCAGTTTGTTCAAGTCCGGTAAAATTAAGAACAGAAAACAAAAGAGAAACCGCGTTCAATTTGAGCCATTATCAAATACAGCTGCAGAAATCGCATTGGTGAAGCAGAAGAACGCAGAGTAGCGTGCAAGGATAGAGATAGAAAAATAATTCAGCAAAGACAACAGGAAAGGAAGAGGGAGAAGAACTTGAGAAAATGAAAGTAAAGGAGCTATCTTGTTTAAGGAAAGAAATGGGAACTTTTATCTGCAGCACTCATCCACACTGCATTGTAAACAAAGCAAACCATGATCAACTGTACAATGAAAAACCATCTGGAGAAATTACAGCTGGTCATGATCAGATTTTATGTAAACACTTTGGAAATACAGCTGTACAATAACGATTTATTCAGCATTTTTTGTTATTTTCTAGTAAAAAATATCGACAAATCAAAATGTATTAAACCGCCCCTATTATGGATTTTTGAAAGTTAGCTTTCATGCAGTGCGTAACACAGCTCTAAGTGAATAAAAACATCCTGCAAAGTTTTCAGTCTGAAAGTGCACGGTCTCTCAAAAGAAAGAGTCAACTCTGAATAACGTTTGATGTTGGCGTCACAAATGAAACATTAGCATATTATCTAAATAAAAATGAAAAGTTATCTTTTGCCACTTTTGGAGCACTAAAAGCTTGGAAACACTGCTTTTAATGACATTGACCAATCACAGAAGATCAACGTCTCTGTTCAACGACTCTCAAACGATTTGTTTAACTATTCATTTTTCCAAACTCAAATAAGGTAAAAAAAAATTCAATGCATATTATAAGCAAATTAAAGTGTTTTTTGACCTTGCATGCATGTCAGCCTATTATTTGGGACTCCTAAACTTTTTTTTCAATCTTTCATAACCCATAATAGGTGCACTTAATAATGGGCACTTTAACTTGAGTAAGAAAACAAGGTACGCTACAGTATTTTTTTTATTATTATTAACCTACTGTATTCACCTTTACCTAAAATGACAAAAATTGACAATTCAGTTTATTTAAAACAAGAAAAATGTAAATGTTGAACTCAAAATTAACTTCAAGTTATATTACATTATTTTAAAAATGTCTGGGCTCCTAAAAGTGCATGTGTAAGGGAAAATGAACACGTTTTATCAACGTCATCTAAGGCTTTCCAGGTAAAACATAACTAGATTAAATGTTAGTATAACTCCAGTCTACATAAACTCACTTGAAGCCACACACTTGTTATGTTTACCATTCAGTAAACAGCAGGTTGGTGTGTAAAACTGACAGAGGTTTACACAAATCACCCCCGCATAATGCTAACTGCTTAAGAGCCTGCGACTAGCTGCATACACTTGAAGAAATCTGTGTACATCTTCATGTAAATGACAAAAAACTGACTCATTTGCCGACTTTTTTATGTCGTTCCAACCAATTCAACAAAATATATGCTTGTCAAAAGTCCTACGTAAGTAACTACGCAAACTGTTAAATGCTCACAGTTAAACTGTTTCAGGCAAGGCTTCAAATTTTTTGAATGATGTGAAAATATGATATACAGATTACTGTATGGATTTTTGCATAAAAGACTGCATGTGGAATAGTTAAATGTAAGATTTTTTTGTGCTGTCAAACAATTAATCGCGATTAATCGCATCCAAAATAAATAACATGTGTGTGTACTGCGTGTATTTATTATGTATAAATAAATACACACACATGCATGTATAAATTTAAGAAAATATAAATTATCTATTTGCATTAAATATATTAATATATTTAATATCAAATTTAAGAAAAAATAAGTACAGGGTGATGATTAATTGTGATTAATGGCATCCAAAACAAAGGTTTTTGAGTACTAATATATGTGTGTCTATTTATTATGTATATATAAATACAAACATATCCAAACATGTGTTATGTTTATATATTTAATATATTTAATTTAATTTCTCCAATTTGTATGATGTTACATGTGAGTTATGAATTATGTTACTGAATGACACATAAAAATAAAACTCAGATAAACCATTTGAAATCTAAAATGATGGTTCAGACCAAAAAAAAAAACAACCCAAAAAAGACTGATTTTAATCAGATATTACCACATATGGATGTTTATAAACATCAGTTTTCATGTTGTTTTGTTGTTTGACATGAAATCCCACTGTGACGGGACGAGGGCTGCAGATAATGATTCCCATGCTGACTCTCGGAAAGAGGGGCTACTATACAAAGCAACGGCTGATCGACAGATTTATTTGTTAATCAATTTGTTCATTTGCTATAGAGTCCATCAGAGAGTTGTGAGAAATGGAATGAGAGCTACACAGTTCAATCTGGAAATCAGAATGAAGGATCGGTCCATACCCATAAATTCAATCCCAAGAGACTCTGCCAGTGCAAAGAGTTGATAATGAAGAGCAAAACAAAAACACACACAGAGAGAGAGAGGAGAGAGAGAGAGAGGAAAAACAAGATTTAAGAGACAGATATCCCACCATACACAGGAACACATCATTGTGGACACATCATGCAGATACTAAAAAGAATAAGTGGTTAGATCATGCAGGTTACAGCACAACTGATATGCGACCAAACCTGGATTAATAGGTAAGAGATGAGTATAATTACGCGTAATAAAATAGAATTATAATTAAAATCATCAAACTAGTAATTTATTTCGGTATTTATTGCATGGATTAGGATCTGAGATTTTAAAACGAGCAGCTAGGTTAGTAGATTCGATTCACTGTCACTGTTAATTCATGTTATTCTACGGCAGTTATTTCAACTCTATTATTAATATAATTATTGTTATACTACAAACAAAACAGCAAGAATGCAAGTGAATTGATATACATTTCAGTGGTCATTAAACTACTCAATTCAAATATCTCGGATGTGTCTTACCTGTGGGGCACACAGACAGCTGATACTAGTCATAAAACATTTGGGTCCATTTTGATGTTAATTGTTAATGACAAGATGCTATTTACACTCTATATTAGTAATACATGCTCTATGCAACAAATATTATGATTAGACAAAGTAATTCAGGTATTGTTATACTCAAATTTGCATCTGTCTTCGATCTGGTTTGAGTGTTCCGGATATAACACAAGACTATCAAAATATATTCTCACACAAAGGGTCCTGGGATCAGGATAATTTGATTTATTTGAATTAATGTATGAGCGACGGGCACTTTTCTGGGAAGCTCACGTGTCTAATATTAGCTGCAGGAAATGAACAGTGTTTTCATGACAATAGAACTTTGCTGGCCTGATAGAGATGGAACTGATAAGCAATCTCCATGTAGACATTTTAAAATACTTTTTATTTTATCTTTAGAATAAAAGAACTCTAATACAATTTTAAAAAATTAAATAAAATCACTGCAATAAGCTTTCAAATGCTAACACTGGTTAACTACATCAGTTAACATGATAACAGCGAATCTTAGTTACTGTTAACTGCTATGATCGAAATATGTTTAGGATCAAAAGTTAACGTGCATTAATGCACTGTGAACTAAATGAACAGAAACAGCATAAACATCAACAAAGATTAATAAATGCAGCAAAAATATACTGCTTATCGTTAGTTTAAAGTTAGTTAACCCCTTAACTGTCACCTTTTAAATATTAACTGATGTTTACAAATAAAACCTTATTTTAAAGTTTTACCAGACAACACAACTGCCTTGCAGGTATATTTTTTAATATATAAAGAATTATTTTAATTTAATTTAAATTATTAATATTTTGTCATTTTTTTGAGCTTTGACATTCTTTAAAATGTCTTCTGTTTTTTTTTTGGTTCTGTCAAATGATTAATCATGATCAATCGCTTAAAAAAATAATATAAATAAATAAAATGTTTACATACCATATATGTGTGTACTGTGTGTATTTATTATGTATCTATATACACACACACATACAGTATATAATTTGAAAATAATTACATGCATATATATTGTAAACAAAAACTTTTATCATGAATTTTATTAATCATTTGGCAGCCGTGAACTATTACGCCGTAACAACTCTGAAAAAATAAATAAATAAATAAATTTTTAAAAAGGGTAAAAATGACAAAAACATTGTATTTATAGAAATGTAAATACAAATAAAATTATATATATATATATATATTTATTTATTTATTTAAATACAGTCAGTTTTTCCATGGCCTGCAGTCTAAAAGCCCCTGGGCTGTCTCAGTGCTCCCGCCTGAGGTCAGCTACCGTTTTAGCTCTCAGCTATGACTCTAATTGGTCGAGCGATTACAATTCTCTCAACAGCGAGATGAACAGAAAGTGACAGAAAATCACTTTCTCTTTGAGACGACAGCTCTGAGGACACATCTGTCCTCACGCACAACCTGCACACTGGGATTTACAGCCAGGCTTTGCATGACATATTGTCAGACGTTCCTTTCTGCGTTGTAATACTCCTAGCATGCTCTAAGATGGGGGACGCCTTCATTTCTCTCTTCCCCCATGGCGCCAAAGCCATTTTTTCCTCAAGCTGCTTGTATCTACACGCACCTATTGTGCTATATTTACAGTATTTACATTTCCTCAGGTCTAAAAGCCTCAGTACCTGCACTGTTTCAACATCTTTGACAGACACTCATTTCCAGACCTCCCAAAACGAACAGCACTACAAAATACGGAAAGGAAGCCTGACTGTTGACAGTGGAAAAGCTAACAATCCACACATGCAAAGACTTGATCCTCTGTCCTGATATAGGTAACAACTCGGCTCGATAAATCACACAGGTTATAGCAAAAGTGTCATATGATCATTTTTCTTGTTTTGCACCACTTTGAAAGTTTTTAATAACACCTCATAAATTCTTCCTTTTACACGACGAGGAAATCTATTAACTCTATGCGTTTTCCGTCCACGGATAGTTTCGCTAACATCAATCTTTCGTGTTCTACCTCCTGTCTTTTTATTAACTAATAAATATATGTTGAGATTAAGCTCATAGTAAAATGTAAACAGCGGCAGCATAGCAACGCTGTCGAGAGCACAAAGGCCTGATTATACACACTATGCGGACACAAGCGGGAGCCAATAGCTCACAGGCATGAGCTGTCAGGTGTAGTGATCCCTGCGCCTCCCTCTAATCTAGGTGTTATTCTGCAGTTGATGGACATGTGCAGTGGAGACGCCGATCTGTAGCCTTATACGGTGAAAATGTGTCACCTCGGGGAAGTGGAGCCGTTTAATTTCACAGCATAATTAAGGGGTGGATTTTTGAACCGTGGGGGTTTGTGACGAGAGAAACAATGGCTTGTTTTAAAACGCACGCACTCGAGAAACTGTAAAATGCTGTATTGTTTGCAAATGGCTGATATAAGGAACTCGGAAATTCCTAATATTAAATGATTTACATAGAGTTTGGTGGAGAAACTATTTGCAGATATTTATGCATTCAGAAGATGTTTTACGCATCTTCTTAAGTGAGTTTGCATTCAAAGAATACAGTTTAGAGTTTATGTTTCCCTAAAAAAAAAATCAAACCTAGGACCTTGGTTTTGCAATCTCTATGCTCCACTGGTTGAATCATAGGAACTAGCATTGATATTAAAATACAGACTTATAATTATTTTCAAGTTTGGGCTGATAACTGATAAATGGCTGACACTGAATATCTATAATAGCTATACTAAATTGTTAGTATAATATATATATATATATATATATATATATATAATTGTTTATATGTATTAAAGTAGGTAAGAATTACCAGTGTTTTTAAACTGAGAGTTTAGGGGGCGGTTTCCCAGACAGGTATTAAAATACCTGTTAATTTTTAAAATACTTGTTAATTTAGGACATTTAAGTAGTTTTTAGAAACATGTCTTACAAAAAAGCATTACCTGGTGGGACCATTTTAAGACCAAACGATGACAGTCATGTATTTTAAGGTACGTCAGCACAAGCTTTTTTTCATTTTAGACAGCTCTAACATTTATTTCATCTAGGACTAGTCTTAAACCCTGTTCGGGAAACTACCGCTAAATGTCTATTATTAATTAAAATATCTATTTATTAATGAAATAATATAGAAAATGAGTGTGCATAATTAAATACACAATATATATCCAGTATTAGCAGATAATAATAAATTAGGGAAAAAAAAAAAAAAACTAATATGGCACTGATCATTCATAATAGGGCATATATATTCATAATTTATATTAATGAAATATTAGTTCCCATTTTGTGAACACTTCAGCATAATAGTATTAGCTAATAATTATTAGCTGACTATTCACTTGTTTGAAACATTATTTTCGAGTCTGACAACCTATAGCAGGTGTTTTTTGTTAGTAATTTTTTTTTTAAGTAGTAAAATTTGTTAGTAAATTGACAGTCAATATATTTCTGTTTTATATGTTAAAGTATGATGCAGCATTTAATTAGTTTTTCTTTTTTGCCTTTATAACTAATAGTTACGATTTAATTCATTAAAGAACATGCATTTATATTTGAAACCATGCATTACTTGGATGTTACGAGATCATGTAGAATCAATTAACCAATGATGCAACGGGTGAATGGCACACCGGACCAAATAAAACGGATTAATTGTTAGAAAAACTAATTTTGTTAAAACAACAAGTTGTTAACCATCCACAAATTCAGTTTCAGCATGCAAACAAAACAGACAGACAGAAGAAGAAATGGACATACGGTAGAAACTGGCCATAACGTAGGTTTGACAGCGATCACCAGTAAAGTCATTTGGACACCTGATGGAAAGAGACAAAACCATAGAAAGAAAGAGAGAGGGAGGGAGAGAGAGAGAGAAAGAGAGTGTCGAGCAGAGAGAAAAGATGCAAGAGAGGGTGAAATCACAAGAGAGAGAGAGAGGGGGGGAAAAGAAAGCAGAGAGAACATTAGGACAACAGCACAATTATGTACAGCAGAAGCAGAGG
This sequence comes from Enteromius unitaeniatus, assembly GCA_032359435.1. Taxonomy (NCBI): domain Eukaryota; kingdom Metazoa; phylum Chordata; class Actinopteri; order Cypriniformes; family Cyprinidae; genus Enteromius; species Enteromius unitaeniatus. Next base: position 3,925,303 of record JAUMHI010000025.1, read on the forward strand.
ATCCCACTGGAGGCACCACTGTGTCTATTTCAGGACAGACTTAAGCCAGCAAGCCTTGGGAGGTGGAAGGAGGTAAGGGAGAGACAACAGTGGTAACCCAGTGACAGCTGGTCCTCTGTTTGCGGCTGTGCATCGCAAGTCAACATACTTTTATTAGGTTTGGGCATGTATAACTTCAGGGGCTCTGTCTGCAAGCACCGCTGGCCGAAGTATCCGTCCGGACATCTGGGGGAAGGAGAGGTGCAGAAGATGACACACAGATATACACCGAACACACATCATACACAGAGGGGTTTATGCACAGCGAGGTCAGAAACACAGCTGCACGATCATTCCAACTGCAACCCAGAGGCAGTCTTCATTCTTCAACGTTTCTTCAGCAAGAGAATTAAAAAAGGACCATTTTCTTAAAGGGGTCATCCGGTGCTACATGGACTGAATGTGTGTTGGTGTGTACACAACCATCCTACAATGATAAAGATCCACCAGTAGTTTTGTTTTAATGTAATAAAAATAAGTTGCCCCTTCTGAAATCAAGCCATTCTCAAAGGCATGTCGGTGTGGGGTCACTCCCACAATAGTTGATTGACAGCAGCGTGTCACACAGACTGAACTGGTGTCTTACCTCAGACCTACCGTCATCAGACTCCTAAGAGATTGAGGTGTTTTGTTGTTGAATGTATTAATGAACAAAGCAGTAGTCATTTACCCCCGACATCTGAGAGACTGAAGACGCAGAGGATTAACCTTACATTTGGTTCTGAAGGGAAACGCGCCCTTGATCAACCGAAATGTGTTTATGTTCGCGCGAACCATTCATGATCCAGCCTCAACCACAGAAGCAGCGAGTATAATGTCTTTTAATGAATCTTTGCAAATCGCCTTTCCAAATAATGTGCTAATTAACAAGTTTTGCTATGAATACAGCTACAAAAAGATCCTTCCAGAGCGCTTTGGAAAAGGGGCAGGGTCAGCGGAGCTCGTGAAGATTTAAAGGGAAAGTACACAGAACAATGATTTCTAAAGAGCTGTTTTTGACAGGGTAAAATGAGCGTTTTTTTACACTATCTTTGAGAAATTTTAAAACAAACTATATTACAAACTTTCCATTAAGACCCTAAAGAATCATATTAACAAGTGGACAATTGACTTTGTATGACTCCTTTAAGCATTTTTGTTTTCTGAATATTCTTAAATATGTATGTATATATTTACATATTTTTCAAATATACATTTCATAAATATCTATAAAACAATAATTCTATGAAAAAAAGTAAAAAATACAAATTTATTTTTGTAATAATGTAAAAAAAAAAGGCTTTACTGTAACTTTTGAAGGAATGTATCATAAATTGTTCAATAATGGCAGAAATTTCGTAAAAATACATAAATCTTTTTACCTTTTAATTGTGTTAACCCTAACACTAAAATTCCAACAGCAGTATCAAATATAAATTGTGAAAATAATAATCAGTTCATGCTAAATATAGAAATTTACAAATAAATTTCTGTTTAGCAAGGACTGATAGTGTGTGGGATTATTTTTATTTTTTTACACAATTATTACACAAAACATATCAAGTAACTTTATCTTGTTGAGTGTTGTGCATTTTTACTGGAAAACATGAAATAAAAATCCTTGAAAATAATTTTCCAGTCGGTCCAGTACACCGGCTGTAATAAAGAAACACAAACAGCTGAAGGTGTATCTTAGCTTATAAGCAGCACATCTCTCATACTGTCACCTGATTATGACATGGCTCTCATTCATGGATTTGATTGGTCAATTATGCTCATTCATGTTATTCCAGTAAACAAATTACGGCTCATCAGTGCATAATGAGCGATATGGGGGTAATGTTTTTACAGCGTTAATTCCTCTAACTCTGTACCTGCTCTAGTCAGCTAGCACTGATGAATGGCCACCTTCAATTTCCAGGACAAACAGAAAGCGTGAGCGAGCGTTATCTTCCGTCACCAGCTTCTCTGCTGAACACCGTATCCCTGCGCTTCCTGAATCAAACCATCAGAGGCACGAGTGAATCATGGACCTCGCATTTATTTCGTCTTCCAGTAAAAAAAAATAAAAATAATAATAGCTAAATTGTGTAAAACACATAAAACGTTGTTTTTAGTGAACATGTCTACCTTCATTCTTGCTTTAAGCCTAAATCCAACAACGTTTAGTGAGACTGATGTTTAAAGCAGTACATAGTACCCCTGTAAAAGTGAAAAAAAAAAAAAGCTCTTACGCTTAGCTTTTGAAGTAGGATGTGAGGTGTTACGCATGACACAATACATGCAGCACACACACGAAGCACGGTAAGTTTATAGAGTGTAAAATGAGCTGAGGTTCAGGCCGTAACCTCTTCACTGCGCTGCTACAGAGCCGTGTCACCGCCTGGCACGCGGTAAAACACGCCATTGTTAACTACAGAGACCCTGGGAATAACAGAGAGATGATGAGAGACCGCAAGCTGTTGTAGTCTTTAGGGGAGCGCAAGCTGCCGTCCACCGGAGCGGAGACATGTTTTAAGTAACAAGTACGCCGCTGAGGGGGTCAGAGGTCATGGAAACAATGTTCTCCTGCAGGAGAGCGCCAGGAGGGACGGAGCGACATGTGGGCACACGTGTGTCTCTCAGGAGAGGACCTCTTCAACTCCTTAACTTCATTCATTCCTTTCTCCAAATGAAGAACAGATCCTGTTATGTCTGTCTATGTTCATTGTTTGCCTTAAGTGTACGGTTTCAGACTTGTCCTTGAGTCTGTACCTTGAAAAACTGCAGAAAGTTGGTCGAAGCTTTAATGCATCAATCTAAATTTTGGACTTATTTATAATAACGTCTTAATTAGATAAACTGATTTTATATTTCTTTACAAAAAGTATATAATAATAAAAAAAAGTGTTAATTAAAGACAAACAGCTAAACCTTTTAAACTATATCTAACTGATTTTTAACTAGATTTACTATTTATATGAATTATTATTAATGACATTTTAGAAAATTAATTTTCAAACATTTCAAAAGCATTCCATAATTAACTGGCTTTACTATTTACATGAATTTTAATTAATTATATATTGTTACATTTATTTTCAAACAATTAAAAAGCATTCCAGGATTAACTAGCTTTACTATTTATATGAATTAGTAGTTGTATAAAGCATACTACAGTATAGTACAGTACAGTATAATAATATATTAATTTTCAAACATTTAAAAAGCATCAGATGCACTGAATTAATGGCATTTTTTTTACTTATTAATATAAGTATTTTTTCAAACATCTATTAATTGTTTCAAAATTTTTAGAAAGCATACCAGCATGAACTTACTTTCTTATTTAAAAAAAAAAGTATTTTAATAGCCTTTTTAAAAAAAAGTCTGAAATTGAAATCTTGAAATGTTAAACTTAAAAGTGTTCACCACTTAAAACACAATTTTGTAGTCTTCAAGCAATAAAGCCATAATTAATAATAAATAAGTTTAGAATAAAAGTTTGATGCATCCAAACTTTCGACTGGTCTATTAATTACCTATTAATATTTCAGTCATAGACACCAGCTTCATTCTCCCAATTGCTTTATTTCTTATGCATCTTTGCATTATTCTTTCTTCTCATACACTGTCTGTTTCCTCCAGTCTTTCTCCCTTCCCAACCCTTGAGAGCATCCTCCTCAGCTCTGGACATGCATTTTTCATTCCCTGAATCTCTCTCGCTCTCTCGTTCTCTCTCCCTTTCACTGGCAGCAGGAGCCGACAAACTCTGTTTAATAAAAAATCTACAAAGGCGGTGAGAGAGAAAGAGAAAGAGCGAATTTTAGCCAGAACTGGGCTGTAGAAGTAAACCTGAAGAAGATAAACATCATGATATTCCAAACAAGCCTAGACATCAGGAACACAGATACCAGTTCCAAGAATCCAGCTCCAGGTGGCCAAACTGTATATCGCACAACATAGCACATGTACTGAAGCTGAACCATTACCACACTGGGAAGATTTAACATGGCAACGAGCCAGTGCAGAAACAATCACAATAATAAACATCGCTAGTTTTGCAGACAAGCATTTTTTGGTTTTTTAATTCAAGATGAAGTCACTTAATACGTAAAATAATGAGTACTTGGCAATGCCTAACTGCAATTAATTAAAAATATTATTTTTGTGTACATATGTATGTGTGTGTGTGTACTGTATACATAAATATACACAAATGCATGTATATATTTAAGAAATATATGTTATGCATATATCCAAAATATATTAGTACTGTCAATTAATCGCGATTAATCACATCCAAAATTAAAGTTTTTGTTCATTTAATATATGTGTGTGCCT
>JAUMHI010000025.1:3929743-3978637 GCA_032359435.1 Enteromius unitaeniatus
TATTAGTACTGTCAATTAATCGCGATTAATCACATCCAAAATTAAAGTTTTTGTTCATTTAATATATGTGTGTGCCTTTGTATATTTATTATGTATATTTATTAAGTACTGTGTACATTTATTATGCATATATAAATACACACACATACAGTGTATATTTAGAAAATGTGTAAACGTATATATTTACAGTCATATCATTTATATTATAGAAAACTTAGTGCTATCAAATTATTAATTGTGATAACTCCTATCCAAAATATATTTTTAAAATTTCCATAATACATGTATGTGTGCTATGTATATTTATTACATATATACAAATAGACATGCATGGATATATTTAAGACAATTATGTTTTGTTTTTATATTTAAAATAAATGTATATATAATAAACATATACTTTTAAACATTTTCTATACACTGTATTTTCTAAATATATACTGTATGTATACATAATAAACATACACAGTACACACACATATTCTAAACCAAAACCTATATTTTGGACGCAATTAATCCAGATTAATTGTTTCAAAGTAAGATAATATATTTTAAATTATGTTTAACACCAGTTTCTTGGTTTAATGGTAAATACCAATATGAAAAAATACACCTTATTCAATATATTATAGTATTTATATAATATATTTAAATACACACATACTATTACAATTATGCTTCTTAAGTACATTAATCTTGTTTTAAGGAGCATTTTCACTAGAAAAAACTTTTTTAAACAACATTATATTGATGTTCTCTCCAAAATGTTCTATTAAACCAATGGGACAGACGGCAGAAGAATTAACAATAGCACTTTACATTTACAATGCAATACACTGTGTAATAGAAAGCACTGCAAACACTCAAAAACCCTTCCAAGAATAGCTCCCTGGGTCTGCTATTACAACATCTAATCCTGTTTAAAACACATCAGTCTGTAACCAGCACTACTGGCAAATCACACACGAAAATATTAACCCAGATCCTCAAAAGGCTGAAATGCATTTGTACTATATTTGCTGAACCTTCATGCTTCGTCATTCTGATGATCTATTTTCTTTATATGACTATTTAGTCAGTTGTTTAAAGCTTTACTGTAAGGCTGCAGTTGACGTTTCACTGTGTAAAGCCACCATAAGTCAAGTGAAGTCATTTGCCCTCGATCAGGTCGCCGTAACAGAGTCCATTCTGACCCAGAAGGCTTTGCATCACTTCTATGCAGCTTGTAAATCTGTCCGAATCAATCAAAGCATGTAGAACGTATCCAGCACACACACATCATACCTAAACGACATTCTCATGGAAGTAAAGCCCGCTCTCTTGATCTTCATTGTGTTGCATAACGAAGGATGCATCTGGTCTGAAGAAAAAATGCTGCTGTTATGTAAAAAAAGAGGGGGAAAAAAGCACTTTCGAAGCAGCTGTTTTCATGCACTAATATTTGGAAAGTTTAATGGCGCTTTCCACGAACGCGGTACACAAAAGTGCCTGAAGCTCTTTCAAATTGAAGTTTTCATTTTTTCAACAAATGGTCAGTGAAAGGAGGCACTTAGGTTGTTGATCGTCAACCTCAGGAGGTCAAACTAAATATTATATCAGCGGTTTTATTTTCTTGTCCGTTTTATGAGTCCGTTTGCAGCCCTGTGACATTTAGTTTTCTAGTTATAAACAATAAATACAAAATTAATAACATTTAATCAAATAAGTATCTGTAAAAAAAAACTACGCTAGAACAGGGAACAGGGTTACAAAATCAGAACAGAAATAGCCAATTGTAATTAGTGATAAAGTTTAACAAAATAACAAAAAGAAAAATAGTTCTTATCTTATTCTAATTTTTCTTTAAAAAAAAAATTGAATTAAAGGTTGCTTTTCTCTCTCTCTCTCTCTCTCTCTCTTTTTGTAATATGTTAAATAAAACCAGACAATTTATAGCTGGGCTGTGGAAAGAGACCAAATTTTTTTTTTATCATTCAATATTATTAATAAAAATATCTTTTAGCATTTTAGAGGTAAATGTTTCTGTTTAATAAAATTTTCCACATTAAACTGAACATCAGTTCAACATAATATATTAAAATTAAAACACTGTCGAGCGAACAGTCGACCTCCAAGGCAGGACAGGCCAAAAAACCCCCCACAACATTTTAAAGATATTTGATTTGTTAAATTTCAGCTGGCTTAATAGTAGATTAACAATAGCAGTTAATTACAAACATTTACTTTTCAAGTTATTACAATAAAGTCAATAATCTACAATCTTCAGATCAGATCTCCTCCTTGATGTTTAGCACAAGAAGGTGTTGGGGCCCGTGAAAAGCAGCGCCGGATACTAGTCAGGGGCCCCCTCAGCGGCGAGCCATGAATCTCCTCTGGCATTTCTCTCTCCTCCTCAGTTTTGTCATCTGTCTCGGGCTTATGTAAACATGACAGGGGTGTCGATGTGGAGCTGCTGTAACTTGGCAGGCCGTAAAATACCCCCAACCCCATCCCACCATCATCATCCCAGCAAAAAAAATAATTATGGCCTGGGTCATTTATTACCTCTTCCCTCACTCTATATGTGTGTGTGGAACTTTGTATTTCAAAGAGAAAGAGGTAGGCATAAATATAGGGTAGCTTGTATGGCTGGACTTGTTCAGCTGGTGAGTAATTCCTATGGAAGTCTGGCCAATATTGAATGAGATAGCTTTGGGGCAACAATTCCCAGCGGGCCTTGACTGCATTATCCGACTTTTCTGGACCTGTGCCTCTCCCATGAGTGAATTAAATGCAGCAATTGAGTTATTGCTCCTTCCAATTTGTACACAACTTATTGAATGGCTGTTGCAGCCGTGTCCTGGCCATTTGCTTGCTGAGGAGGATTCCAGGGACTGAAAAGCTGGGCTGAAAATACCACCAGCAGGTACACTCATAATATGACGCAACATGTGGTCTGAAATTAATTTAATAATAACAAAAAAACAGGAAAACCAGCACTGCTGTAAGATGCCATTGCATAAATAGCGCCATATCACGAACACACACACACACTCGTTTCCATCTGCATCCTTGTTTGTTATCTCACCCTTCGCGGCTACTTAATCGGCTTGGTCTTGTTTTGATAATGTGGGCGAAAATGTTTTTTTCGGCCCATAACAAGATGTCTTGAGCATCTCTGATTTAAAAGTGTCTGTGTAAATCAGTGTCCTTTTCCCCTGTGACTAAAATGTAAGCAAGCGGACTTATTTACCTTGTGGGAGGCCTCTGACTCTCGTAAATATTTGTTCCAACACTAAACCAGCATGACATGGCATTTCACAACGGTTTGATGCACATTGCTCCAGCACGCTAAACGTGAGGCCACCGGAGCAGGACGAGAGGTCTGTTGTTTTTTTGTTTTTGTTTTTTTTTTCAATTCCCAAAGCATATCACAGTCATATCACATTCATCAACATCTGCACCAGTGAGTCAACCCGCTGTGCCCCAACACAAGAGCGAAGACGGAGCGAAACAGAGAGAGAGTTTAAGTAGAAAATGATGGGTGACTTGATGGATACCATTTGGCCTTTGAATTTGCTGGAAAGAGACAAGGAACTCCAAGAACTAGGGATTCTTACTTCACTTAGCGTGCAGTTCTTAATCTCCCAGAAACATTATGAAGAACAGAAAGAAGGTTGGAGAAGAACATCGTTGAATACACTGCTGTTTCTTTATTATGGGCATCATTTTGTCCCAGCAGGATGGGTTTTATTAAAAGGAACAGATTTCATCTTTTCTTTTTTTGAAATATGATGGTCATATTAAAAACTGTGCATTCATCTTTTATTTTATATGTCTATCTATTTATCTGTGTATATATATCTAGATATCTATATGGGTAGTTGACAAATAAAAACTGGACTTCTATGGTGTGAAAGCAAAAATGTAGGGAAAAAAATCATGAAAAAAACATATCTTCAAATAGTTTTAAATAGCATGAGAGATGTTCATTTTCAATGTTTTTTCTGTCACACCACATGTCAACTGCCCATACAAATACACACACAATTTAAGTCTTAAGTCTTAAATCTTAACAAAACAAAACAAAAAAACACCACAACACTTATTAAAAAAATAAAAAAATAAAAAAATAAATGACAAGCAAATAAATTATTTTTTCTAATAAATTTGTACTTTTTTGCTGCTATCACATCCCCTACAACCAACAATTTTGTTTACAAACAGGATATTTTTTGTAGTATATCATTTCTGAGCTGTAATTTTGTTAAACTAAGCAATTATGAAACAATATTTTTCCATAAAATTCTGATTCTGAAATTAGCTACACAAAGAAAAGCCAGCCTTTTGTTATTCCAAAATTTGATTGTTAATTTAGAATATGACGGGAAAAAAAAATTTGTTTGTTAAAATAAATAAATAAAATATGATGAAATTCTCTGATGAATGTATATATTGTGTACAGGACCTAAAAATGCCCATAGTTAAGAAAAGGGCAAATATGTAGAATCTAGGGATGTTCATTTTAACCGTTTAACCGTTAAAAGACAGATATGAATTTTGACCGGTTAATACAATCAGTTAAACATCATTTTATTTATTTCAGTATTTTAACTAATTATTTTAAAAGGATTGCTGCATTGATAAAATACGCCACTCATAGCCTATATAAAATTGTGTTGACAAAAAAAAAAAAGAGTTGCATTTTATTGGCCACATTCAGACAGCAGCAGAATCCAGCTGTCAGTCCTAATACAGACCTAATACAGACAACCGCGTTCTGTAACGGAACTCACCTGTAAATGTTCAGGACTCACAACCGCATTCTCAGAACACTCGCGCTGTATTATCTGAAAGTTTTATTAGATCTCGTCAGTGTTCTGTGCGCAATGCCAATGCTCCACTCTCCGCCCAAATTCATAAGCTGCTGTCGGTTAATGAAGATTTGATGAAAGAACTTGTGCCTCGATTGGACTCCTGTCATGTCAAAAAAGTGATAAGACTTATGGACGTTGCCATCTTTGATATTAATTGGGTCACTGTTGCTATGGTTAGTGGTAAGGAATACGGGCTTGATTCCCATTGCACGTTCATACAAAACTAACTTTCGCTTTCTTGATTTATTATTTAGGTAAAATAGCTATACGTTTCTCGTATAGGCCTATTTATCCTTTATAATGTTTTTTTGTCTGGTCGCAAAAGTGCTCCAGGTGTATGATATGAAATAGATACGATCATATGAATCTTCGTCTTCTGTCGTTTGCTAGTTTTTGCGCGTGTACAATGAATCCAGAAAACAAATATTACTATTTTTGATGGATCACAGGCGCTTATATGTTCTAATTGAATGAAATTCTAATTTAAAATAATGTTGTCGGTTAATAATCGGTGAACGTGCGTCGGTTGTCAGTTACGAGAAATAACCGAAATGAACACCCCTAGTAGAATCCCTTTGATTTAAATAAAGTTGTGATTGGTGTAATCATCAAGAGTGTGTGACTGAGAGAGAGAAAGAAGGTGAAGGACAGTATGATCCACCAGGAGTAACAACAGACTAACATGAGAAAGAAGACTCATGAGAGAAACTCACTTGCAGGATAGCCGATTTATACCATGTATGTAGTAACAGTCGCCGCCATTCACGCAGTACGCCTTCTCTGACTCGTTGCATCTTCTGGCGTGGCCCGAACCCGGAGATAACGTTGTGGTTACTGCAGGAAACAAAGACAAAAACATCTTAAGACATCAGCATGCCACCCAAACAACTAAAGACAGAGCTTTCAGTGGGTGCTTAGTAAACAATAAAGAGCCACATGTTTGCGCAATAACTGAAAACACACATGCCAGCTACTCAGATAACATTCATCCATATTGCTGATAATTTATCACATTTTAGCTCATGTCCCATTCCCTACAATAACAGTCATTCACTAGAACAATGACTGCTTGGTTCTCATGGCAAATCTCTACGTACATCTTTGCTGCTCTGCTGAGGTTCAAGACGTTCGATAGGCATAAGATAAATATTTTAGTGTGTGCTAGAACCCCCCCCCACCACCACCACCACCTGCTCTGTCTGATTCACAGGTCTGGAATGAATCTGTAATCCCTCTGTATTATCGGAGCAACATTCAACATGTTTTGGGAATACTGCATTTCATAGGTACGAACAAATGAGAGGCCTAGAGAAAATGGCGAAATCGTATTAGGGCCACACTGACAGCAGTTTGTTTAGCTTTGGTACCAGTTCAAGGGGTGTACAATGGGGCGCATGAATATGTTTATTGAATTTGTAATCAAAAGCAGAGACGTGAAGATTGACAGGGCAAACTGCTTTCCGCAGCCGCATTATGCGCATACCTATGCTGTTTCTCACCACTGTTAAACTGAATATGTCTACAAACACTCATGTCATCACCATAAAATTGATTGCTTTTTCAAACACGCAATGGTTTCTGTTTAGCAACGCGCAGTGGAGCATCTTTGTCATGCTGAAACGGCGTTCAAAGCAAATGTTTAGAAGGAACATGCTTATTTAATCTAGCTAATCACAACGAAAAAGACAAATGCGTCTCCTCCAGCAATTTTTATGCCATCGTTTCACCACATCAAGCCCACTGTTATTTATGTAATTAAAGAAATATTGTGATTTCCAAACTAATGTTGGTAGATTTGCTTAGATTAGCATGACACAGTTTGCCCCTGCTGGCAGATGCTCTTACTACACCATTAGGGAGCAAAAAAAACAAAAACATATTTCTGCACTGAGAGCCATTCAAAAGTTGCTTTTTCTCAAGAGACATATTATATATATAATGAAGATTCGCTGCATTTCTTTATTCAAACGTTCAGTCATTCATGAAAAGTGATAGTAAATATTCTATAAATCACAAAAGGTATCACACAAATATTAAGCAGCACAACTATTTACAATTTTGATCATAATAGAAATGTTTCCTGAGCAGCAAATCAGCAAATCAGACAAATTTCTGAAGGATCATGTGACACTGAAGACAGGAGTAATGATGCTGAAAACCTACATTTTAAATTGTACTAATATTTCACACTAGTAATGTTTGTTAACTATATTTTTGATCCAATATATGCAGCCTTGGTGAAAGGCTTTTCTCCATAGACTACAGACCTCATATGTGCCATTCTGATCTCACTGACTATTCCCTTTGCAGTTATATTTAATGTAATTGCATTTCCTATTCATTTATACACACTGAGGGAAGTTGAAATTATGGTCTGAGGTAACTGACAGCATGCCACACATATGGTACATCAATCTAAGTTTAAAAACAACCAGGAATATTCATTTTACTAGAGTCTGGATTCATGTTTGAAACCCTCCACTGCAGACCACCAACCAAACGTTTATTCTTCTGAGAGATTACATGAACATGTCAGTTACGTGTGTTGAATCAGTTGACTAAACATTGCATTTCTTTGTGTAAAATTTCACGTAATCCCGAAACATACTTTTTTAGGTTGAAATTTGATCGTGAATGGCAGGTTTTCAGTTCAGACTTATTCCAAGAGTCATAATGCAGCATACAGTGTACAACCATATACAGTAAGATATAATATTGTGACATAGTAGTGCAATTTAAAATTTAAAATAAAGAAATGGCTTTCTATTTTATATATTTCAAAACGTATTAGAGTAGAATTTTTTGTCTTCAGTGTCAGATGACACATTAGAAATCATTGCAAAATAAAAGTATTAATTTCTTTAAAAAAAAAAAGCCTGACTGCAAGATATCTTAAAGAGCAAAAAACGTAATGGATAAATGGATTTTTTTTTTCCTACATCTTTGCATTCAGACATGACTCAAGAGTATCTGATTTTGAATTAAAAAAATAAAAATAAAAAATAGTGTGAAGCATAGCCTCAGGCCTCAAACAACATTTCCGCCGAGAACAACATCTGTCATCTTGTTCTTCTTCTTTTCCCCTCTACAAATGAACAAAAATTTCGCAGTCTAGAGTTGCAGATTTCCAAAGGAGAGTAGCTCCTCATAGGACCCCATCAACCCCACACATACACGTGTTGAACACCCGGCTGTTGTCAGGCCAAGAAAAGAGAAACACTAGCAGATGTGGAAGTGCACTCTGTGTGTATAGCCCCCCCCCCACCAAATCAAACATGATCTAGAGTACTAATGTTACCACATCAAATCACATGAGTGAAATCAGAGTACCGTTAAGGCTTGGATTTCAGGGCCAGAGAGTTTCTGAACTTCCTTTTTGATTTCATGTTCATAAAACTGCATGTCTAGTCAGGTTGTGTATTTATGTATAAGTAATAATCACATTGTGTGGCACTGGAACCCTAGACAGCTTACAGAACATCTTGTGCCCGTTTGTTGAATTTAATACAGCAGGCCGTGTGGAAAATCAATAACATTTGGTTGTGGGGGTGCTTGCATAACATGAGTGTACATCAGTTGTTTATTGCGCTAAGTTTATTCACTTGTTTTTATTTACAGTTTGCAGAAACTGTTCTCAAATGTTGACGTCTCTGTTATACAGTTTTTTAAACTCTCCCATTACTTTTTTGCATTCATTTATTTTATTTAACTTGTGTTTTCAGAACGCAGTTTCTTTAACACTAGTGTCAATAAACAGAAAATTGATTGTATTCAAACAGGTTTCCAGAATATGTCTGCTGGTCCCAGACAGTCCCGCCCACAATCCCATACCATCGGTCGAGTGATTTTACAAAACATCTCATGCAATTTTGTTAATGTGAATACGGCAGAGGTGTGGAAAATCTGTAACATTCGTGACCCTGGAGCACAAAGTCTTCAGTATCACAAGTATATTTATAGCAATAGCCAAAAATACATTGTACAGGTAAAATTATTCACTTGATATGTCAAAAATCATTAGGATATTAAGTAAAGATCATGTTTCATGAATGTTTTCTACATTTCCTACCCTAAATAATTCAAAACTTTGATCAGTAATATACATTGCTAATTACATCGCCCTTCATTTGGACAACTTTAAAGGCAATTTTTTAAAATAATTAGATTTGTTTTTGCACCCTCAGATTCCAGATTTTAAAATAGTTGTATCTCAGTCAAAATATCTTCCTATACTACCAAACAATATCTCAATTAAAAAAAAAAAATTATCCTTATGACAGGGTCACATTTGGTAATTGCCTCAGCTTTTTTTACTTAGCTAATAAGTTTATGAACTAGTTTTAATTATAAATGTTTCTCAGACTAAGTGTCCTCAAATGCTGATATAATAAATGCATGCTTTTTTGACTTAATAGTATATATTTATTTATGATAGTACTTTTTGACTTTCAAAATGTGTCATTTCATTTCAACACTACTTAAAACAATATTGACTGTTTACAGACAGGTTTCCAGAAAAAGTCTACCACTGGCCAAACAAACAGACAGTCCTGCCACCAAACACAAGGTTTTTTTTTCCATTTGGAGACCACAGATCTGAATACCACATCTGTAAGAAAACTCAGCCGTCCTGCAACATTTTCAAATGTTTATGTTTCGAAACTCACTCATCTGTGTGGCATTCAAGTGGAAAAGAGGGAACAACAGTAATATACAACTATAATAACACTTCTTTCAACAACATGGTTACGGCCTGGCCAGGATCCAGCCTGTTGCTGGGAGGCGCACGTTCCATGCCACCCCCGTACTGCCCCTCCATCCCCACTGAGAATTTTAGCATGTCTCAGTGCCTGTTTAACCCACTAGAGCACTAATGACACAACAAGCTCAACAAGACTCAGCCATCTCGGATGGAAAGATGGAGCCCATAGACGTTAAATCAGTGTTCCTCTAAGGGCTGCCCTCAGAGCCTCATAAAGACCATATTCAGAGGCTCGAACATCTAGCTTGGCCTTTAAAACATGTGCACACGCCCCTAGAGCTCCAGGAGCGGGCACGTTTGTATTCCTTACAGTCGACTGTTTATCCCCTTGAGGGTGCACAGGGGAGAACTGCAAAGCTGGTTATATTAAGATGATATTCACTTCATGAATTTCAACGTGCGTGATGCAGAAGCAAGCAAGCGTTCCGGCGCATGCAAAACATGCTGAAATTGGACAGCTGTATGCCATTTATTTAAATTTCCTCCTTGTTTTATGCATTACATAAATTTGGACTTTTCCGAACTGAAAGTTTCCAAGCGCTCTCTGACAGTCAGATTAAAAAGAGCGTTTCTTCCAAAGCTGCAGTAAGACTTGCGTGTCAGCAGCCTGTGGAGTAATTCTGCCAATGTCTGTCATGTTTATGCCTCTGGTCTAGTGATACACTTCAGAATTCTCCCTCCATCAGTAATTGAGCTCTGACAGCTACACGCCTGTACAATATTCCCTCATGTTTTCAGAGGCTCCCATCAGCTGTCTGCTGGAGATCTGGGAAAACTCAACAAATACCTGCTGAGGCAGCAGGTGCCAGGAAGATGAGGTGGAGCGGGGAAAGTGTGAAGCAGGGAGAGAGAATGGATAGGGCCCAAGGTGGTTTTACACACTCCCTTATGAAAATTAACCATGGTTTTAATACAAATAAAACAAAAAGAACTTACTATAGCTAACTATACATTACACTAACCATAGTTTAACCACTGTGGTTGTACAAATAATTATCAATATGCCAACAAACCATATATGGTCACTACACTTTTTACTATAATAAAATCAGGTGTAATCCCTCCTGAAAAATACAGTATATGCTGGTTAGGTATGTTTATATGCTGGGATGCTGGTTTAAGATGGTCCTTTGCTGGTTTATGCTGGTTTAAGATGGTCGTTTTACTGGTTTATGCTGGCTCTTTGCCAGCACGTGACCAGCATAAACCAGCAAAAAGACCAGCATAAACCAGCAAAGGAACAGTATAAATCAGCTTAAACCAGTATCAAAACATACCTAACCAGTATATGCTGTTTTTTTCAGCAGGGATTTTCGCAAGTGCTACACTGATGAAAAAAATACTAAGCTTGTTGGCTAGTCTTTAAGCCTGGTCATAGTTGGCTTAGCATGCTGGTTTCAGAGAGGTTTGGACATTCTTTAGGTGGTTTAGCTGGTCTTAGCTGGTCAGACCTGGGAGACCAGCTAAATAACCAGCTAAAGCCAGCTTAGTCAGGCTAGAAGATTAGATTTACAAGCTTTAAACAAATTAGACCAACCAACATTTTGGTCACGGTAATAAACCTTTTACAAATTAATCCTGCAAAAGAAGAAGTAGAAGTAGAAAAGAGCTGGTAAATAGCAAACAAATCAGTTTCTTTGGGGTGTTGTTGCTAAACTAAACCAGACTCATCAGACTAGCCATGATACAGTTCACGCTAAATGATCAACAAAGCATTCCAAGCTAACAAGGTCAGTTTTACTACAGTCCTTGACAATTGCTGTTTATCCAGCTTCACACCCGCCATTGCTACAACGCCAGGTCACTACAAGCCTCATGCTCACTAGCCAGGTTGCATGTCTATTCCTGGCATGCTAAAGGCCAAGTTCTTCAAGTTCTTAATGGCACACACTAAGCAACTTTCACTACAGCTCCCGTGAGAGGTCACTTTCTCCTGCCTGAAACCCAAGGGTTTGGCCAGCGAGCTTAGCCCTGAGTTTGATTAATCTTTCATGGCCAAGAAACTGAAAAGACGGCCTGGGTGGGGGCAAAACGGGGCCATCTGGAAGGTTTCATAAACATGTCTATCTTTCTGCACTCTCCAAAGGGTTCTAGGAAAGTCATAAAAAATGAAAGGATCCCTGTGCTGAGAGTCTTTTATTTTTTTCTTCTGGAGACACATTGATGAAGTCCAAATGAGTCATTTCATAAGTACAGGGATGTCCGACAGGTGGTTGCGGCATCTTGTTGCCTTTCTATTAATTGGAGGCTTTACCCTCATGCTCTGTTTATGGTCTCAGAGACTTGACCGCTTAATAGCTTGAAAGACCCAGCAGTGGAATATCAGGTTGATGACTTTCCACATTTTGTTGATCTGATTATAAACACAAATTCAACATGCCTTAAACGTAACTGTATCTGTTTTGGAGGTCTCCGAGATTCTGTCTATTATCAAATGGACACATTGCATTTCTGAGAAGTGCATGTGCTACAACAAAGCATCGCAAAAATATCTCAGATGGGTCTTGATCATGCTAAAATAATTTAAAGAGAAAATAAATCAGTTAATTACAAAATTACTATTATTTTAGACATTAATCACTCAGGTTTCTGGGACCCCAAACAAAAACAACTCAACAGAACATTTGGGTTATTTGAGGGGTGAAAACAAATAATATCCGCTAGTTCAAATTACATCCACATTTCTGGTACGCACTTGTGGTAGCTTGAGAGCCAAAGAAAAAGTTCAAAAAGCTCCAGCAGCTGACAAATGACGCTTGAGAGATTATGATAGTGAAGCTATGGTCAACCCCCTGTGCCAGGACACACTGTCTCGCCCCCCTCTTGCTGGAGATGTCTCTTATTACAGCTGGGAGCAGAATCCCATCACTGCACAAGAGGTCAATTTCTACAGCATACAATCTTACAGCTTTTGAGTGCTTTCCATTAAGTGAAACCATTATGTGCATCCCTTTTGTTTAAAGAGGCTGCCAAAACCCTTCAAAGAGGAGTTCTCAATTTCACATTTATATGTGCACGGCTGCATTTATTAAACGCCTCTAAACAAATTCATATGGCCCTGAGCAAGTAGAAAAATCAGTATTGCAACAACAGCTTTGGTGCACTGCAGGGTACAAGAGTTCAGATGTCAGCAGTGTTTTGATTGTGTCGCAGACTGGCGCTCAACTGTGCAACTGATGGGGGGTTTTTTATCTGTAGGCAACTAAAACTGTAAAAGGTAAAATTAAATGCCAAAGACAAGTTGTTTTCAGTGAATAAATGAATGAAAAAAAAAAGTTTTCTAATAACTTCTATTTACTATAGGTAATATATAATCAAGTGTGTTATTGTAGAAATGTGTAGTAAAACAAATACATACGTGTCGTGAATGTAGAATACAGCTGTGGTGTGGATACATTCTTCAGTGCTTTAAGGGCCCTGTGTAATCTATTATCTCTTTAAGACCTTCAGTGCAGACTTGAGACTCTTCATGTTTGCATTAACGACAACACACACCAGCAACAAAAGACAAGCCTATTAGGAAACAGAGCTTTACCGGAAGCATGATTACTATAGTGATCCGGTATTTGGATGTTTAGATAAACTCTTGCAAAAAGCGACATTGGACCAGTCGGTTGGAAAACAAAAAAATCAATTCATAGAATCTCAATATTTACGCCTAAAGACAGGATAAGCAACAGACTCTTCCGTAACAGTTGAACAAGCATATAAACAAGCAGGTAAGACAATAAGATACTAAATTTGCATACTACATACTTAGAAGTTCAAAAGGAAGCTTACTGAAAGCACGAGTCACGTGTCGAAGTCTTTCCAGTCACTGTTTAGGCAGGAGGCCAAATCTAAAATGCGGTTCATTTAAATAAACTCTACGACTCTAATCATAACTCTCAACAAAACCCAATGAAAGACTCACGAAGCCTTTAGTAAATGTCGTTGAGTGCACTCCTTAACCTCAGTCCACCATAACAGCAAAAAGAACAAATAAAAGCAAGAATAACAGAAGCCTAGAGTGAACTCTGTCCTGTATTTTTACCTTTTCATTAACAGGTCTTTATTTTTCTCCTCTATTGCCTGCTTCCTGCCGCATAGCTGATGTGTCTGGTCTTGTCCTCCACAATAATTTCACAGACGACTCAGAGAAATCAAAGAGCGCTATTGCTTGCGATTGCACAACAGGACGCATGTGTAAACAAGCAAGACTCGGGGCACTTACCCAGAGGGGGTGGGGCGCTGCTGGGCGACGGGAGGGCAAGGGTGCTCGTCAGGCTAGAGGTAGGCTCGGAGGAGGCCGTGCCCGGGGCAAGTGTGGGATAAGACTCGGGGAACCATTGGAAGGATGACACAGGGGTGCTCTGCGTCCACAGAGCACCATCCGAGCCGAGACCTTCCTCCTCATCCTCTCCCCTAAGGAGATCCAGCCAGTCGGGTTCCTTGCTGCGGCTGGCTCCTTGAATCAGAGCCTTTCGGAGCAGTAGCAAACAGGCACCAAGTCCCAGAAGCAGGAGCAGCAAAGCGGGAACGAGAAGTAGGGCTCTTCCTCCACATGCACCCCTGCAGCAGGGCCTCGAAGGGCGACGTGGGGTCGGCTGTGGCGGAGTGAAGCGCTCCACTCTGGCTCCTGACACAAGCCCAACACTCTGCCTCTGACAAAGAGACACCAGAAGGACAGGCAGCGGATAGACAGACACATCTGGGTCCATCGAAGGCTTGTCCAAATCCTGCTTGATATCTCCCGGCTTGCACTTCCCCTGCAAGTGCTCATAGGGCTAACGTGTCTCACATACCTCAAGGCCAGTTGTCAGGACTCACACAAGGCCGCCATCGCATACTAAGGGGCGTGAAATTGCGGCATCGTGGTACTCGCAGCGAGCTGGCAGACAGAAAGCAAAGTTGCTAGATGTGGGCTTTCAGATCCGGGATGACCCCACCCAGAAACAGCAGCACCAGCCTACTGCCCACAGCTCTGATGGTCACAGCCAGCTGCAGTAAATCCGCCCTGCTGGAGCACACATTCACACACCCACATATATACCAGCATCCGGTCTGATGGGGAAAACAGAGGGGCTCTCCCCACCCAAACACACTTAATGAAGTAATGAATACTGTGGGCAAGACCACCAGCAACATGTGGCATTGGGGGAGAGGGGGGGACAGCTGTGGTAGACGTCTACAAAGGGCAGCACCTTTACAAGAAAGCAAGCAGAAATGGGAAATATATCTATTCCTTATGTGACCAGAGAAAGTGCATCAAACAGCGCATGGGCCTGAAGAATCTGACCCCTGAGTTAAAGGTCACACAAAGGCTCCTAATTGTCATCGCTTCATAATCCAAAACACACTCCCTGGCGCAAACTTCACCTACAGTACACACATGGACAAGGGATACATAAGTTCTACTAATTAAATTAAGGGTTATAAATTTAGTCACCCAGTCTTGGATATTTGATAAAACAATTTTGCGGATTAATTCCACAAATTAAGAAATTCATTTTAAAAACTTGTCTGTCACATTTTACCACCCCCCCAAAAACACAGGGTAAAGATACAACTAATAATTTTTTAATTTAACCATTTTAGAGGACTTTAAGTCTTTCTCTATTGTTTTAATAATTTAGACATTCAAAATAGATTTCTCCAAAATTCTAGCTACACTGTAAAATATTTAAATATTTTTTGATACACTTTATTCAAAGGTGCCCTTGTTAAAGTGCAATTATGCAATAATGTACAGAGCAATATTAATTAACAATATTGTTTATTGCATTAACTACATGGTTAGAGTTAGGATTAGGGTTAGTTGATTACAATTATGCATAATCTATTGTTTACAAGTAGATCTAACAAGGACACCACCAAAAAACATGTTACAAAAATGTAACACAGTAGAAATACTAAAGGGAGTGTATGTACAAGTATCATAAAATAATATAAAAATCCAAAAATATATATATATATTTTTTAATGAGCTACAGGCAATGCTCAATATATTGATTGTTTTTAAATATAAAGGCATTTATATATCACATCTTGAAATAAATGTTGTGATGGCTAAATTCAATTCTTTACATGCATTTTATAATAAAAACAGTAGAGACTTATTATTCATTTATTATTATTTATTGTAGATTTAGCATAAAATATGACCAGGACATATTCCTAGACAGGTTTTGTGAGATTTGCTCCCGCGCACACACACACACATAAACCTGAACTCAGCAGTCTCCATAAAGATATATGGTGGAAATCAAAACAACAGAGCTATCTGGATTCTTGGCAGTCTTTTGTTTGTTGATGTGTTATGTAAAGCCTCCCTATTTGTGCTGAATTAGGGCTGCTGTCACCAGTTGTTCCTGTTGGACTGTAAATACAGTTCGCTTGCCATGAATTTCTCTGACTGAGGGCCGACACCGATCGTACCGCTCACCCGCGCCGATCAATGTCTTCACTTGACATTCTAGCACAGTCACTGCCAATGTCCCAAAAAGATTTCTAGCATCCTTTAAGCCCACTTAATCTTGGCGTTTGGGCTGTCGGAGAAAAACGAAGAGCCTGGTTTTTGCAACAGAAATAGAAAGAGACAAGGAAGGAAAGAAATGGCAGACCTGAATCAGAGGGGTCAACGTGGCTCCCCCAGTTAAAACGCTAGATAAGATAAGCGATGGTTCATATTAGTCAAGTTCAGCAGAAATGGATTGGCTTTCATCACAGAGGCAGGTGTTGTGTGTGTGAAGTTTTGCGAGGAGCTTCACAGTGGTTTGTGAGAGCGGGAAAGCGGCTGAGAGAAAGGGGGAGAGAGAGATTGCTGCTGGTGGGCCCCAGCATGACTGATGAGTTTGGAACAACCGGCCGCCCAGCTGCGTTTTCCATCAAACACATTCCTCTCACCTCACGCTTTCCCTCTGTCCCGCTCATTTACTCTGAGGCTGTAAGCAGCGCCCTCTAGGGATGTGATTTTTATGAGATGGACAGAAAGGCTCGAGCCATCTGTGTCAGGAATATCCCCGTATCTGTACGACCTCAGGCTGGATTTCACATCATCCCATTTCTCCACTGAAATAGATATCTTAGGTTCTGACAAGATTGAATATGATCTGATTGTGTGCAATTGAATATCGCTCTGTTTTCATTTGATCCAATCAGGAGCAAAGGGTCAACATCGAAAATGCGATCCATGTGTGCAACTGCCAGAGGTATTATGCAAATAAAGTCCCAGTTGTGAACTTTTCTACAGATGTGACACACACACAGCTCGAGAAACACGCACTGTGTGTTTGCTGCAGAATGAAGACCGCATCGAACCCTCTTCTAAAAGGGCTGCAGCCCCAAAATTCCTGATCCGGCAAGTCAGCACAGAGGAGATCTAAGGGAGGAATCACCTTGATTCATCTCTGGCCTGGAGTTCTGGAAGCGCAGAGAATCCCATTTCAAAATATGTGATCCTGAAATTGTAAAGCACTTACAGTACTTCACGTTTACAGTTTGTAGGTTCTGGAGAGTAGAATTAAAACCTGCCATAAATACAATGTGATGACCAAAATGATTATTACCTTAAAACTTCCTTTACATAGAAAAGTGGATATAAACTGAAACTGGACTCCGTTATAGTTTACATTTACATTTATTAATTTAGCAGCATTTTATAAAAAAAAAATATATACAGAAAAATGTTTAAACGCATAAAGTAGTTAAACTGATAGTAAGTTAATTAAAAGTAGTTAAATTAAACTGATATGCAAAACTTTTTGACCAAAAAAATTACTATGATCCTTATTACATTATTAATGTCCATTATGTATTATGTTTTTACAGTTGTATTCTTTGTTTTATATAATAACAATAAGATAATAACTGATGTTATTATTATTATTATTATTGTTGCATCATTTGTTGCAATGTTATATTTGACAAACACTACCAAAATGATTTATTAATTAATTATAATTGTATTATTAGTAGTAATTATATTATATTAAAGTTACATAATATGTATAACATTTAAAATAATATAACGTCATTATTTATTTACTTTTTAAAAACAGTAGCAGCAATAACTAATGTTATTAATGACAAAAAGAGATATAACAATAATACAATATTAAGTATCCATAATGATTATAAATATTAACTTTATAGCGTGCCATATATACAAATCCCACCCTATATTTTCTCATTTGACATCCTGTTTCATTTCTAAAACAGATTATTCAAAATGAAATGAGGTGTGAAAGCTGTTTGAAGGTCAAACTGTTAATGATACTGCAAACAAAAATGAATGGGTTCTATGTCCAGTTTATGAACATTAATCTACACGCTATAAATATTTAATATGGGATAAGATAATAGCGCGGGCATGAGGATTGGGGTGACAGCACATTTGTAACACTAATACTGCTGTCTGCACAGGCTGATTGTTTGCCTACTAAGTGTTCGTCCACAACATAACCTTCTGACCCTTTCATGTCCCGCTTCACCCGACTGCTGACCTGTGACACCAGAATGCTTTGATAAACCAGAGTCACCTTCAACACGGACACGTACACAAACACACGTGAGCAGCAGGCAGTGAAGGGTGACGGCGCTGTGGTGTTGATCTGAGAGACGGCTATCATGGGTCTGCTGCGCACACAGAAGAAGCAATGTTTGGGAGGCTCCCACGGGGAAGGGGGTCGCCTCTAAAATCATCTGTTGTTTGTCTTCATTAATTATAGTCCCAAGGTCACTGGGTCTCTGGACTTCCTCGGCTTACCTCCCCTGAACAGCCATAACTTCAGCCCTGATCAGCTATAATTAATGAGTCCAATTACTCAGCTCACTTATCCTGTTAAACGTCCTGCTGGAAGAGCCAAAATATGCATGTGTGTGTTTACTGGAGTTGTTTAAAAGGGAGGTGCGTGATGAAAAACAGCCTTTATGAAGAGAGAGATTAATTTCCTGTGTCATACCACCAATGCAGCAGTGACAAAAATCATCTCGATCTGATTGGCTGGCGGGGTGAGAGGCAGCACACGATTGGCCGAGTGCCTGGACAGAGCCGACGATCTATAACTGCAACACGAAATGGGTTTGAAAAAGTTGCCTCTGCAAAGCATCTGGCTCTCCTCCACTTTATCGCTCTGTCTTCTGTTCTCCCTCCATCTTTCTCTTCGCTTTCCTCTCTTACAACGCCTCCCCCCCCCTCGACCCGATGCTTCTTTTCCCTATCGACCTCTCCATCTCTCGTTCTTCTTCTGAGGCAGATTCACAGATAGCACTGGTGCGTTCAGCTGCCGCAAGCCCCCAAAACAGCATAGACTTTCTCAACAGTAGCTGTTCAACTGATGACCTCGGGAAGAAATCAATCTCGTCAGCAAATGGAATAGATTAAAATCCTGTGTTCTCCTCAACTCGAGCATCATGCAAACGGTACTAGATCCGATTAGCTTTTCCAAACATTCTGGATTCCAATGAAATAACCAAAAATACTGATCAAAATATGGGTGTCTGTCTCCACCTCACAGTAAAAAAATAAATAAATAAAAATAGGTTGTGAATTTCTTAATTGTGACCTTGAGATATTACGTCGGATAAGGACAAGTCACAATGTGAGTTGACTACGACTTTAATTGTGACATTACATCTTGCAATTGCGACTTTGTTTCTCATTATTGCGACTTTATTTCTCACAAAAAGAAATAAACGCTTTATTTTTCACAGTTTAGCTTTAAATCCCACAAACCAACAATTGCAATGCTTGTTTCTTATAATTACGATTTATATCTTACAGCGTGAGCTTAAATACCTTAACTGCAATTCAATGTTATATCCTTATATATCCTCGCACATTTTATCTTGCATTTGCAACATTGTTTCTCATACAGTAATCGCAACTTTTTATCTTACCATGCAACTTCATTTTGATAATAGACAGTTGGCATTAAAAATAGTTTTAAAGCATTTATTAATCTAATCATAATGACATTTTCAATATTTACTATTACATTATCAAAAGCTTTATCTATTATTAATATTTAGTGGATTTGAGCTAACAACGAACAGTATTATTAGTAAAGTGTTAAGGTCATTGCACACTAAATTCAGGGTGTTCGTCCAAATTTTTTGCATGTTGAAATTAAATGACCTGTGACATGGAAACAACGCGAGGTCACGTGTGCAAGACCATAGTTCTCACCTTAGACTGGGATTATTATGAAAATAGCAAGCTTCTTTTACATACAAATTGCATGTGCGCTCATTTGCAATGAAAAGAAGATTATAGAGGAGGATATTTATCTTCTATACTTTCGTAACAAACTGATTCTAGCCCCGATTTTGACTCGCAGACAGGTTTTGAGAAATCACCAACAAACACTCGAAAACACAAGCAAACCGGTGCTCGTTCGTGCGAGTGACAATCGAAGACGAGATCTGAGAGAACAAAAATTTCAGATTTAGCGTGCAATGACCTCCACCCATAACAAATCTCATACTAATCTCTCTCATTATTGTGACTTTATATTTCACAAGTAGAACTTCTCCTAATTGTGAATTTATCTCTTACAGCATGGTTTTATGTCTTGTGATTCAGCATTACATCTCACTATATTTCGCAGTTTCGATTTTAATTCTGCATATTATGAGACTGTTATTTTTAACTTGACCTTACAATTATCTCTTTACGCTGAGACAGAAAAAAAGGGTTCAACAGAAAGAGTTGAACTTGTGACCTCTCAGACAAAGTCACATTAGATTCTGCTCAGGTGGGACCCGAACCTCCCCCCCGAGACTGAAATCCTAGAATCGCCCTTTTCTGCTCCGTCAGAGAGTAGGAGGCTGGGAAAACAGCGTATCACACAATCAGTGGAAGGTATTTCCTAAGCTGTTAGATTTATGTTTCTCCCCTGGAGACACTTGAGCGCTTCATTGGTAATGGCCTCATTCAGGTTGTTGATCTATGTTGCACGCTCTTTTTTTTTTTTTGTATGAGGACTGTATTGGGGCAGGCCCCTCCCCGAGCCTGGGGCCACACCACCTCTAATGGGCTTGGTCTTGCCTCCACCTTCCTCGTACCTGTGTGTGTGTGTGCGCAAGTTGGTTGCCGTGACACTGCGAGACTTGTTCTGGGGCGCCTGACATGCCGACAAACAATCAGAGTGAAACATACACAAACACACATATGCACGCACCTCTCCCAACCCTCCTGCTGCTCTGAACCTCCACACGCAACTACAAAAATGCACAACATAAAACAAAGGCATGTGAAGTATAAGTCTGGAAAATCCATCTTAATTCAGCTTAATACCACCTTGGGATAGTAGTTGATTTTAAGCTAATAAACTTGAAAACTTAACTAATGTTGGATCAGCCAGAGATACCACAGATAGTCCGATACCAGCTGTTTATACCAGTTTAGGTGGTCAGGCTGGTTTTAAAAGCAAAAGACCAGCTAGTAACCATTTTAGACCAGCTAGAAAGCTTCAACGTTCTAGCTACCCAGCTACCATCTTGAACTAGATTGTCTATCAGGGGTGAGATACCTGGAGTAATCTTAACTTGGAAGAGCAGCCAACTATGCACTTACAGATATGTGAAAAACCCTGACGTAAACAATCACACTTGTTTTTGAGTATTTTGTCCATGTTGTGATCTTGTGCACGTCTTCATCTCTCACCACAACACATTTGTCAGCAAAAAAGAATGTATATATTTGGCAGCCCATCAGCAAAGGCACACTCTTGTCTTCCTTCCCGCCAATCTTTGACTTCAAAGAAATGTTTTCACTTACTGCTTTGTACATGCACTGTACTGGTGGCGTTGTCCTTCCCCAGAATATTCTCTGCCACACATGTGTAATTCCCAGAATCCTCCAGCTTTGCACTGCTGATCTGAACTTTGGAAGGTTTCCTTCAAGAAGACAGACAGAAACAGGAGAAAGAGTCAAGGATTCCACTATAAAAATGTAAGTAGGAGAAACTCTCCAGAGAAATCCTCTGTATAAATTAGAGCTCAGTTCAAGTCTTTAAACAGAGATAAAACAGAGACATATGACACTGAGAATCCCAGTGAGCTTCACATTGCTTCCAAAAATGGTTCTTCTTGGTGAAGAACATGACCAGTGAATGAAATTTGACAAAAATATCCTTTACCCTTAAGACCATTACTGTAGAAGATCATTTCAAAGGCAGTTTACTCAATTTGGTCCATATCTGTATCATTTTCATGGAACTCAACAATAAGATATTTTTTGAAGAATCTTCACAGAGCTCTTTCTAATATGACAGCTCATAGTAACCCTGACTCCACAAAAGACAAAAATGTACCACGAAGACTCATTAAAAGTACACTCCATATGAACTGCTTGATATGTTTCATTCTTCTGAGGTTATATGAAAGCTTTGTGTAAGGAACAAACCAAAAATTAACTTTCTATTTATTGCAAATCTTTGGGTTCCTGAATGCAGGCTTGATTCAAGCATGTGTTACTTAGAACAGTCTTTCTAAGAGCTGCATGAAGACTTGGGGAAAAAGGTATACTTTTTAACATTTTGTAACGATATACGCTTAAAGGAATAGTTCATCCAAAGATAAACAATTTTTTTGGAAGAGCCAAACAGCTGATGATCCCCCACTAACTTCCATAGTAGGGAAAGAAATACTATGGAAGTTGATGGAGACCTGTTTGATGACCAGCATTCTTCATAATATATCTTTTATTTCCAACATAAAAAAGAAACTCATTCAGGTTTAGAACTACACGAGGGTGATTAAATGAACACTTTCATTTTTTGGTGAAATATTCCTTTATGTAATTCGATTTAAGAGAATCTTTGGACCCACAGGTTAGTAAACCCGCTTTCCATTAGATGAAGGAGAGTAATTTAAACCAGCTGAGATCATTCTCAAACTAATAACACTCTTGTTTTCAGCAGTGTTTTCATTTTTGGTGACTTATTTCTTTAATTTGAGAATCCTTGGACTCACAGGTTGGTGAACCAGCTTTCCCATCAAATAAGGGAAACCAACATAAACCGTCTGAGATCATTTTAAACTAATAACACTAATAGTGTTTTCATTTTTGGTGACCTATTTCTTTAATTGTGTCATTAACATTATAATAGACATGCATGCTGAAACACTTCACTTTAATTACAAGGGCACACTTTGAGCGCTTCACACAGTCTTTAACACACTGCCCATAAGGATAAAGCTCTTATATGTGAAGGTCACAATCTACACTTAGAATGTCTGATAAATGTCTAGAATTGGAGGTTGGGTTCTGCTGATGTGCGTTAGTGGACATGCTGACTCACTTGGTGTTCTTGGAAATTTTGATCTCTTTGCTCTTCTTCAGTTCAGCGCCATCTTTGTACCACTTGTACTGAGGGGGGGGGTTGCCAGAGGCCTCACACCTCACAATCAGCCTGCTTCCTTCGTCCACCAACACAGGATTTTTCATGCGCCTCAGAGAGGGAGCAGCAGCTAAAGAACAGAAAGAAAGAAAGAATATCGTGTTATAGCACTTCTTTTTTATCATCAACATGTAATAGGTTTGATGCAGTGATGGAGCAGAAAATAAGAGAGGGACGCAGTGAGAGAAAAATCCAGAAAAGTCTCTTAGCTGGCCAGATGATGTCACCAGAGACACTGGCAGCATGAGGCAGTTCTCTCTTCCTTTCAATCCAGCGCTGAGTACGCTCTGCTCTCAGGGATCTATGCAGCACATTTACAACACTAAAAGAACTGCATTTTGTGCTGATCTGACAATGCATATAAACATGCTAAAATAACAAGTAATCGTTAGGAGTAACTAACTACACTAATGACAATAATGACTTAAAGAGACAGTTCACCCAAAAATGGAAATTCTGTCATCCTTTAATAACCATCCAATTGTTCCAAACCTGCATGAGTTTCTTTCTTCTGCTGGACACGAAAGATTATATTTTGAAGAATGTTTGTAACTGAACAGTTGACAGCAGCCATAGATTTCTAGCCAGATTTCTAGGGGGGGGTGAGCTCGTTTCTCATTGGTTCCCATTTTTTGGGAACAGAAATGCTCTAAAATGCTCTGCCAGCTTTGCCAGACCGACTTTACTCGGTCACAGGAAGTATGGGCAGGCCCAGGCTAATAGATTTCCATAGTGTCTGAAAAAAAAACATTACTTGATGGTTAAAGTCACCTGTTTGGTTATTGTTTAAAAAAAAAATATATATTTTCAGAATTTTAATTTTAAGGTGAACTGGTATTATTTTCAAGGTTTCCATTAACAAAGTAGCAGTGCTGGGACTTGACAAAGCACTAGCCTACACATCTTTTTTTTAAACGTCATGTTGTATTGCGAACAAACTAAAGAAATAAGAAAATATGGCATCCTAAATGATAATTTCTCATGTTTAGTTTCCGAAAGTCAGATTCATTTTAGTGAATTGGTATGCAGTCCACTCTGGCGAAACATTTAAATGCCCGATTCTTTCTAGTGAATCAGTTTTGCGCTAAATGTGTCTCTCACTCCCATTAACCATTAGAATCTCTGGTTGTCTCTAGTGAATTGATTCATGCTAAATGGTTCTCTCTGTCAAAGATGTAAATATGTCTGATTCAAATTGGTTCAGGCTAAAGGGCTCTCTCTTGGATAGAAAGAGTTGGAGTGTTCAGTACGGTTCGTACTAATGGTACTTTCCGTAAAATGCATGATTCATTCAGGGGTTTTCCTTAAATTGTTATTCGTCTAGCGTTGGTGTATGACTCTTCTACTGAATCAGTTTGTGCTAAACATATGTCATGTACAGCATTGGGATATCTGATTCATTGCTTTGTTCAGTTCATGTTTCACACAAAAAGCAGAATATTTGGCATTTTTATAAAGTAGCGTGTTTTCTAGTTTACAGTTTATTTGATTGTTCAAGCACTGTTTTGTGCCAAAAACCAATTAGTAATAAATGTAAAAATACTGTAAAAATGTACAAATAAATGTAAAGATACTGACACCTTTAGTAGCCTAAGTTACCTACTTTGTTAACTATAAGTACAATAGTATTTATCTAACTATTCAAGGAAAACCTAGAAATTAATATTGTTATTATTCAAGATTTGGTGACTTCATCTTATCTTTTATTAATTAGCGGAACAAAATCCTTCATGAGTCTTTAATCCCAATAAAACTTCTAGAATGACCTAATGATCTTAAAAAAAAAAAAAGTGTTTTGAAAAAGCGTGTCGTCAAAACACCAATGTTCGAGAAGAAAGCAGAGAGACTTAGCTTGTCTTTAACACATATTTTTAGATTATGCAAGAGCGGCAATTGATGACTTCATAAATCCGTAAAAGACACTCAATCTCAGACAACAGTCAAAACATCAACAAAATGGAGGACAACAGCACTGAAAGGTGAAGTTAATACATGTGTGCCGCCACATGCCCAGACGCTGCCATGCATAGTCACTCAGGAAATGCATTGTGGGATTAATGCAGACTCAGACAGCAATCACAAGGCTTCAAAGAGTTGCGGTTCCACATCCGAAGGGCAGAACTGGGCGATGTTGTTTGGCTGTACCCTGCTGTCCTGGATGAGGGAAGGGCGCATGCTGCCCCAAGGCTGGGGCAGGAGTCGGTGTAGCTCTTTGGGCCTTCCCAAAGCGAATCCATGCAGGCACTTACACTTTTACAGTGGCTACCTCTTCATTACTTGACGACCAACTTGATCAATACCCAATTAAAGCCTTATGCTATTACTACAAAAGATGTCAAGCATAACACACAAGCATTAACATCAATCAGAATCTTGACAGAGGTTGCTAAAATAATCAACAGTCAGCCTAATTTTGGAACTACTGTCCCACTTCCCCGTCCCAGTAAAGGCAGCTGTTTTATCTGAACGTCTGCTTTCATGGCTGAATGATGCAGTCTGTTCTGATGTTGCGTAGCTCGAAGTAACATGACAGTCTCTGGCACAATGTTTGGATTGTACTGTCAGTCGAATAACGTCTCAGGTTTCCCGTGACAGCCTCTAGTGATGCGCATTCTCTCAGAAAAACCGCCAAGTGTCCGTTGTGGTTCTGCTCCACACCATTTCATGCTCACTGCTGTCGTTACCCCTCAGAGGCCATTAGACTGATGAGATACAGTGCGCCAGAAATGCGCTTCTTTGTCCAAATATTTAAAGACACTGTAATCTACCTGTATATTTGTGCTGAATGAACCCGTACTCATTAATCGCACAAAAACCTCTCGAATTCGATAAGCACAGTTTTCTTTTAATTAAACAGAAAAGTTAAAGATGTTTAACAAAGAAACAAGTCATTGGAAATTGATATTCAACAGAAAGTCTCATAAACTAAATACGTTGCTCTCTGAGCCTTTAGAAGAACTAAACCAATTTTATTATGCGTCTCGAATCTGGATGAGCAAGCAAAGGCCTTTTTTTCCGTCCACAATGTAACTTTTTCTCACCCTAAACTCAGGGCACCTGCATCATTACTCAGCATGTTGTGTTGTGCAACACAGCTCAAGATGAATTCAAGCCGAGCAAGTCTGTGTTTCACATTACACGCTGCACAATGTCCGTTACTGTGACTTTATAGAATAAAGTGCGAGAGACAGATGCATACTTGCACATAACGCCTAACTAGGGTGCATTGGGGGCCAAATCAGGGGTCGGGAAGGTCGCGGTTAAGCATATGATGTGTATTTGAGGGTTCTGTGGAGAATGACTGACATGAGGCATCTTGTTCCGAGTTGCTTTTGTACATGCAGGGTGATACTTGCCCGTGTTCAGATAAGAAGGGTGGGGTGTCTGATTTGTACGCTTCATTTTTTCCCGACTCCAGAGTAATAATCTGAGCTTTATACAGTCATACTCCATGACAGAGTCGTTCTAGACTATTCAACCTCATAAAGAAGATCAAACAGTAGTATGGGGTTTATTAAACTAGGCGCTGAAAACTGTCAAATCATACTTAAATAGCAAGTCATAACTAATGCCACATGTGCATGATACATCAAGCATCATCATGTCTCAATTTGAGAGAGAATAAAGCGCTACACAGCCTGAATAATAACCGGCAGAAATGGAAAAGCATTATTCTTAGAGTTTATTGCTCATTTAACAGCAATGCGGCTTCTGCTACTGTGGCGCGAATGTTTGTTTGCGTTTCTTGAGCATGTAGATTATTTCTCCATGCCTCCCCTTAGGTAGCGTATTTCATCAGAGCTTGAACACAACTGTCACACTTTTTACGAGTTGCATGACTCCGTCTCGGTGGCCCTGCCTGTAATTCAGAAATGGCTTTGAAATGCATAACCTGAGGGATAGCGCCAAAGCTCAGTTTAAGCTGGCAAAATCATTCTGTGGTTAGGAGAAAGGTAAGGATTACGGAAAAAAAATGTACAAACCGCACAATCTTTGCCATCAAGCCACGGTACAAAATCACCGTTCTTTTTCGCCTTCCCACTGTTTCCAAGGAATCAAACATTTATTTTCACTTTCGTGTTATGACACATATCTTGTTTGGATACATAGTTTAAGTATTCCAAGAAAATTCCACACGCAATAGCTGTCAGCGTAAGGTGCAAGTTTATGTTTCGCACACGGGTGTGTTCTTGATTCTAAAAACAATTTTTTGGACAGTTTTAACATTATTTTAGCAGTATGTTGATTATCTTATATTTTATGAAACAGAGCTCCTGTTAAAAAGCATTATTTAAAAAAATGTAGACAATCAGCACAACATAAATATGACTAGTTGTATGATTACTAATGATAACTAATGCTTTTTGATATTGTTTCTGTTATAATTACTACTTTTAACAATAAAAATAAATGCATTTAATGTCATTTTCATAAATAACTCCCTTTCGTTCATACTAATTATACGTAGGTTTAAACTTATATGATCACGTTTGTGTATGCATGGAATACTATCAACACAAGTTTGCATAACATTATGAAACAGCTTTTGAAGTAGATTTGCAACCATGACTGCAATTGAGCAAGCATGTGCTTGGGATAAAACAGCCACACAGAACCTGATTCATCAAGACATATTTCACAACTTAAAATATGCTTGTGCAATGGAAATTGGCTGCTTGTTTTTCTTTTTATATGACAATGCAAAATTAATCACTAACGTGCTGAATAAATATTCGGGGGGAATCCACTAAGAAGGAACTGCAAGCACCGTCTTTTAAGCACCTGGTTCACTCAAGGAATTATGCAAATATTTTATGCAAAAATTCATCGGTGAGCATATACTGCATGGCACAAGGTCTTTTCCGCTGTGGAGGATGCAGCAAAGCACTGCAACTTGGCATACTTTACCGGTACTGCCTTCCAGCACAACTGTGATCCACATATAAGAATATGTGCCTTGAAATGCAGACAATGCAAACGTTTCTGTTCTCCATCATTTGTGCAACATTTAATATTCTGCTTTTTGAAAAAATGTTTTATTTCCCATCTGCTTCCTGTTGACAGTAACAGTTTGACATTTATCACACCAATCAAACAGTTTAGTGCATTATCATACTAAATAAACAGCATCAGTGTAAAGTTACTTTTTAGAGTGATGCATAACAATATTGCATTACAAGCTAAACAAGTAAATAATTGCCTTACGCATTTACTTTTTAATATGTTGCATTACTTTTGCATTACTTTCTGGGCTGGGCTTACTTGTTTGTTTTAATTTAAAAATATATTTTTAGCAAATTTAAAAGTGCTTTCACACCAAAAGTGAAATGAGTAAAGGGCATAAAAAAGCTCTTTCTTATTTGCCGCCATTCTGTATTGCATTTCTTCAGCAATCAACCACATGTGATGCTTATTGTATTGCTTTTTTGTTCT
Organism: Enteromius unitaeniatus; assembly: GCA_032359435.1. Classification (NCBI taxonomy): domain Eukaryota; kingdom Metazoa; phylum Chordata; class Actinopteri; order Cypriniformes; family Cyprinidae; genus Enteromius; species Enteromius unitaeniatus. Next base: position 3,958,180 of record JAUMHI010000025.1, read on the forward strand.
GTTATATTGGATTGGAAGGCCAGCAGCAAAGACACTTGTTAATGAATTGGGATTAAGTGCTTAAAAGGATATTTGTGTTAATAAACCAATTATCGTAGGTTTTTGTCATTTCCTGAGTTCGGTTTTTATAGTTCTGTTACACATTCATGTATGTATTTAAGAACAATATGTTACATTTATATATAAATATATTTATGTATGATATAATTTATATATACCCATAAAAACATAATATTTTCAAAATATGTGCTGTAAGTCTTTAAAAACGGTGCAAGTATTTATTTATTTATTTTCTTTGTTCACATGTTCACATTTAATCTAAATCATGTTTAAAGAGGTGCATAAATCACCTCTGCATTTACTTCCAAATTATCTCAGTACGGAGACAGGAGAAAACAAATTAACAAAAAAAGTAAAAGTATTTTTATTAATAAGTAATACTTACTTGAAATAGTAATCTGATTACACAACTTGTTACTGATGAGGAGTAACCTATACTAAACCAAATTTACATTAAAAAAAATGCTGTTTTTACTGAAATATTGATTTGATATAAAAATTTGATTGAATATGATTTACATACAATGCATTTAACAGTTTGATTTAATTTGGTTACTGAATAAAATTACATATACACTGAAAAAATCACCCCAAAAAAGTGACAAAGTTATGTAACGAATTTGCCCTTCATTTGACAAAGCTAAGATTTAACCAAACTCAATCTGACAAATGTTGACAGTATGAGGTGAAGTGATTAGGCAAAGTGTTCCTACTTTTGTGCCAGATGTGATCCTAAAACACTTTAATATCCTAATCCCTAATTTTAGAAACACTTCTGAATGCTAAAAGTGTTACAAAACTAAACAGTGCTAAACGTCCTGTCATGTCCAGTATGTTTGCTCACATGAGGATATACCTTTTGTACAAATAGGATGTTCCAGCTCGCGCCCACACACGCGCAAGATTCACACATCTGCATTGCTACAGAAAGCAAAGCCTGTTTTGGAGGAACAGTAAATATCTATAGCCTGAGGAGATGCTGTGCTCTATCTTGCGGCTAGACAAGAGTCAAGCGTCATGAACAACCACAGTCAACGTGTCGCCCGTATGTTGCAGATCAGATAGGATTCACCACTGTTATAATATCCAAAATAAGTAACATATGTAAATATATGATTCATCACACGAAACCTCTTTCATAGTTTCCTCTTCCTCCTTTAAACCCGTAATATAAACAAGATCAGTCCAACTTCAAAACTATCACAGATAATCTAAAGAGAAAATGTGGAACATGTTCAGGTCTCAGCACGCAGTTATTCAAGAGATTAAATAAAACCCACTGTCATGTAGAGCTTGCGATCACAAAACCGAGCGAGATATCAGTGTCGAACACTAAACAATTTCCAGATATTCTTGTGTATAAACTAAAAATGTGGTTTATGCCTCAGACACAATGACAGAAAGCCATACGCATGTGTGGTCTTGGCAATCGCTTTCGGTGCCCGTATGCCAAATATAGCCGTATGTTAACACAATCAATCACTTCAAAAATGTGTATATAGTTCGAAATCCTTTTTGGTTGCTTTTTAAATAGATCACAGTGTAAAGCATATTTCTCTGAAATATCTACAGCGTGTTCTGTGATTCGCTTTGTTAAGTCACTCATGTTTCCCGCATTTCTTTCATGTCATTTCAAAATCAGAACTGAGCTAAATCAGGACCCGGTTAAATTTAGCAAGGAGGTGTAGTGTAAACTAAAGCGGAGTAACACAACTACACACAGGGTTAACACAAATGTCTCCTCTCAAGAGGCACTGTGTAAAAGTTCTCCTGGGCACATTTATTCACAGCTGCGCTTTGTTTCCGTAGACACAGCACAGGTGATTAGCATCGCTCTAAGAAACTGTTCTTCTGTACCACATCACACACACTTTGACGTATATCTGTGACCACAGGCAGGCGAGAAGACTAGTCTATACAATGTTATGTCTTACACAAGTACAAGCGCAGTGTGTTTAATTACACCTGTGTTGGTATTAGGAGGTCAAGCGTATTAAACGACAGAAACTAAGACCACATAAAAGCTAGGGAACACAATACTCTCTCTTTCAGAGTTCCCCTCAAATCGAGCCTCGGGGCACACAGGGTATGAAACGCCACCCGCGAGATTGGACGCTGAAAGACTCAGACATGTCTGTAAATGAATGAGAGGTGTGGGTGGTATGGGAGATAGAAAGACAGCACAATTATATGCCTCTTTGTCTTCCCCCAGTAATGTAATTGAAGAGTTTCATACCAAGGTAAAATAACCAGGTATTTGGACTGGTCCATTAAATCTTTTTTAAGCACTTAGTAGTTCCTCACACAGGTCGGGAAGTGTTACTGTAGTGGTTTAACCTTTGTTTAGCTTGAAGGGGACTCGGATTTAAATCCCAACCTAATATCTCTTTTTTTTTTTTAACTAATCTGACAAGCAGTATTTATGCAAATTGGTTGGATTCAAAAGAGCAGCTTTGACTATTACTAATAGCTCTTCTTGTATTGCGCTGGAAAATATTATGAGCATAGGCTGATGATAGAATTGTGATGTTTAGAGGAATTTTGCATGGACTGAATACATTTTATAAAATTGGTTTTAAATAAACACTTTTTAAAGGCTTTTTACTGTTTGAGGCATGTGCTATTTGGAAGCGGTATGTTGCTCCTGGGAATAGGGGAGAAATGGGAGTCTTCTATGAGAAGGGTGAATCATCCCATCATAAACTAGCGTAGTGGAGTATGTGACCAGGCGAAAAGGGATTTGTTTCTTACCCGCTGTGTCTCCCTCCATGACCTCAGGGTCAGACTGCTGTGACAAGCCATGACTTGCAGCACTGTAGAGTGAAAGAAAAGGAACTTGTGCTTTTCAGCCCCCATTCAAGAAAATCTAAGCCATGACGTTTAAAAGGTTTCACAGCAACAACCATCTCCCTAAAGTGCAATCCAGTGGAGAAACAGTGTGGCAGCCACTTGCAGAAGAGTAGAGAGCTAACACGGGCGCAGAAATACTTAAAAGTACTTGAGGAACGAGAGCCTATGGGAGGCAGCCCACAATTTCAGCGGCAATACAGCTTATTAGGGCGACAATATGCAGGAATCAGGTGAGTGGCGTAGGTGAGAGTGCTGGGAAAAGCCGTTACCGCTTGTGACATAAGAAACTGGAGTAGAAGTTTATCAAGGACTTTAGGTAGCACGCCAAACTGGATGGGGATCTGGCTTGCATGCAAAACACACATTAATGCAACAATTGTGCACCTACGCCACAAAAGCTAGATATGCTGCTACACGTTGACTGCTTGAGGAGGTCCACCTGTGTGACAAACATATGCAGCATGCTTTGACAAGACAGGGAAAGAGATTCTTTCACATGTCTCACACCCCAGAACCCCCTCCTGCCACAGGCACACACACCTTGCATACGTTTTCTATTTACCTTCTGTGGAATTTTTGCTCTCCTTGCGTCCCTTCTTGCCTCCTCTTTTTCTCCCATTCCGTTCCCTCTTCTTACCCTCTGACATTGTGTCAGTACCAAAACAAGAGAGAAAAATGTAAATCCACAATGGAAAGAAAATACAAGTAGTCCTATGGGGAGTGTGACTGGCGCACTTGAGACTCTGAACTTGTCAGAGCGTTTGGGATCCTATATAAACTCTCTCTCTCACACATCACACAGGATACACCTACATGGTGAGAGATAGAAAAAAATAGAGAAGCGCAAAGACAGTGGAAAAGAGAGAGAGGGAGAGAGAGAAGGGGAGGGGAAGAAAGGGAGGGAGCAAAAGGGAGGCATTTCCCATTGTAATTAACTATTCCCTGTCTGGATCTTTTAGACCTTTTAGTGTCTTCCAGGCCCTGGAGCTGGTGCTTGGAGACAACACAGTACTTATGCCTTCCTGGGTCACCTTGGCCATGTCCCTTTCCAACTCTCTCCTGGAGTCACAGGTCAACAGGAGCCTCAGCTGGTCTTTAAAGCTGATCCCTGGCTGATCTCTTCCCCGCACACTATTCTCTAAAACTACTGGAGACAAATACCATTTACTCAGCCAAAAGCATTCAGTGACACAGCCACAAAATGTTTAAAATACCATAATTACAAAATGTTTGATATCAGAAAATTATGCATTTCTACTGTTCTCTTTCTCTTTACTTTTAGAATTTCCAATGTCCCCTTCTGCCTATCCTGATCTTTTTCTCTTTCTCTTTTTCCTCTTTGCTTCCAGTTTCCCATCCTCAACTGTAAACAAGTCACAACACGTTCCTGATAGTGTCGCTCCCTCCTAGTGTCGTCAGGAATCCCAGCCGTGAGCACGCAACCACAGACTGGGAACCTAGTGAGTGCACAGAAAACAATACTGCCACACAGATACACCTCCAATGCCTGTGCAGCAAGAGAGGGAGATAATTACAAGAAAGAAAGAAAGAAAGAAAGAAGGAAAATCAAATATGAAGGATATGAGAATGAAGCAAGCATTAAAGAAAAGACAGACTTTTCAAGTCTAGATTTTTTTGTCTTGTTTCCAGACAAAATATCTAAACTTTTTTCTAGACAAGAAAAATAATTATTGTCTTGATTTCAGAACAAAAGTATGTTTAGATATTTTGGCTGGAAACAAGACCAAAAAAAAAATCAGGTATAGAAGCATTTTTTGCAGAGTTGAAAGAAACAAAAGACAGGAAGGAAGGAAGGAAGGAAGGAAGGAAGGAAAAATAAGGTTAGGAAAAAGAAAGGAATAAATAAATGGAGGCAGATGGAAAGAAATGAACAAAATTAAGAATATTGAAAATTATTATTTAGGAGTAATTATTAAGAAGAAAGAAAAGCAGGAAGGAAGGAAAAATATATAAAATATATAATGGGTGGAAGGATGAAAAAAGAAGCAAAAAGACAAACTGGATAAGGAAGGAAAAAGAAAGACAGGAAGGAAAAAATGAAAGAACAAAGAGACAAACATAAAAAGGATATTAGGAAGAAAGAAATAAGGAAAGAAAGCAAGAAAGAAAGAAAGAAAGGTACAAGCTATAATGGGAATAAATCTGGAATACATCAAGCACCCCCACATAGAGTTTTAAAGGGTCTATCCAAAAGCGTGGGGCACTGGTTGGCTGGAATCCAGTCATATGATTCTTGAGATGAAAATATCAGAGGCCATCATAAATAAAACAGAATCAACATCACTCTACTTCCATCTTCTCTCTCCCTCCAAAAGATAAGACTAGGAAGAAATAGAAGTTAAACTGGAAAAACTGTTTAACTGACGTTTATTTGACACCAGCATTGAAATGAAAGATTTTAGAAGATCATGGCTGAATCCTAAAATGTGCAGCAATCTACACATACAGCACAATTCATTTAACTGTCTTTTATCCCTTATGACTAACGTTGATAAGTTTCCTATGAATTATGAGCTTTATAGCATACAGGTTATGTCATGTCAGGGTCCAAATGGAATTAAATTTTGAAACAATAAACAATGACGATACACTTAAAGAATTAATATTTTAGAAGACTGTCACATGTTTCATTTCAATCAAAAGTAAAGTGCTAAGCCCAGATAACATTAATGCTGGCGGCAAACAGTGCTACGGTTTCAAATCCGCATGATTGAATGTCGTATTGTTGTGCCTCTAAGCAAGGCACCAAAGCTCAGATAAGAGCTGTGAGATACAGTATCAAAAGTGTCTTCATAAGGGTTTCCTCCAAACAACCTTGTATCACCATTTTCATCGAGCAAAATGCACCAAGACCAACATCTGTCTGACATGATGTCATTCTGTAAACAAACCTCTTCTCATAATAATCCTATTCTTCAAAAACCTATTCTGTCATCTACCCAAAACAAAAACCCTATCAAGGAACCAGCACCTTGATTTCGTAATTCCATCTCCATCACAGAGTAACATATTACTAATTCAAGGTAGATGGTTGGGGGTCATGCCAGAAAATCAAGGAACCAACACCTTGATTCCAAAAATAGAGACATTTCGTAATTCTGTCTCCTCCACAGAGTAACATTTTTATCAATAAAAGGTAGATGGTTGGGGATCACACCAGAACTCATGCAGAAACTAGAAACGTTAGAAAGATGGTGACGAGATCGAAAGCATGACGGAGGAAGTTGAAGGTTACGTGCCGTACAAGGTGAGTCACAGTACATGCTGTGGTATCGGGACCTTGCCACAGGGCCTCTCGTGACTCTAACCTCCTTGGAGCCATGTCATCATTTACCTGGTGGAAGTGCATGTGTGTGACCAAGGGGGCGGGAACTGGCATGTCTCAACATATGCAGTGTAGCCTCCACTTTAGAGAAGATCAAAGCGCCAAGTTGTAGGCATAAACAGTGTGTGTGTGCATGTGTGGAATCTCTTTGCGGTGAGTGAATCTGTCAACGGTAATGACACTGAGCGGGATGTGTGGGTCACCCGCCCCTCGTTGCCAGGCATGATAGGACTTGTCACCCGACCTGCGCTCTCCTCTCTGGCACCTATGCGTGTATACATACCCATACAGAACCGTGAGATTTACAGGTATCCAAATACAGTTGCCGTTCATTCAGAGGGGAACTCCCTTAAAAGATTATTTCCTCCTTGAAATGCAGTAAGGCTCCTGTGTTAGATTTGCCCTACCATACTGCAGAAGTGAATGCGTTACATTTACTACACAGGTATTGAGCGGTTCTGGTGGGTGGGGCTGACATCATGGGATACAATACCACCAGTGCTATGTTGCAATATGCTGTTACAAGGAGTTGCGGAACAAAAGGAGAAGAAAAAGAAAAAAAATGGGGTGTATCAGCGACTTGTTCTGCTTTATTTTTGCTGTGAACCACCCACCTGGCAAAACGCACAAAACCCTGCAGCTCAAGGTGAAATTAAAGACTGCGGTGTGACATGGACAGGCTCGCCGTAATGACAGCCATTCGAACAAAAAACACAGGTATAGAAGACAATACTCAAAAATGGGGCACCGTCGTGATTTCCCACTTTTATTCTCTCTTTAGGTCTCTTCCCATCCTTTTCCCTCTCCTGGCTCTGAAGTGTTCCTCTTTTCATCCATTACATAGCATCTGCTGTTTCTCAGCATCGGATGCCCCCAGGCGTTCACTGCTCTGATCGGGTGGGTGGGGATGCCTGACATTAAGAGTAAATAAAGAAAACGTGAAGCCACCCCCTTAAAAGTCCTGGATTGGACTGGATCTCTCCCACTCCTGTACCCTCAACAGGCCCCATCTATGCAATTTGCTGCACCCCTTCTTAACTTCCCTAAAGATCACAGCAGATAAGTGTAGCCCACCTCCCCCTCTACCAGCCTCCCGCTGTACCTGCACACCATCACACATATACACCGCCCCGAGACACTGCTGGCATTTCACGAGCTCTGTGAGTTTATCTTTGGAGACCTAATGGTTTTAAACACCCATCTGGTTGTTTAGATCTGTGTGTTTCTCCTAGGGCATAGTGTGTGTGTGTGCGGGGAGATGGTGGATCTGAGTGGGAGGTAAGGGGATGCAGATCCTGGCATTTAACACTAGCCTGCTGACTTGAATAAGAGGTGAAGCAAGGGTAGTCGAGAGGTGGAAAGGCACTGCCGAAGCAAGGATAAAGTGAACCTAACAGATGCATTGGCGATTTCCACAAGCTGCTCAAATGGCCAACAGTTGCGTTTGGTGGTGCGTCAATGGGCAGAACCACTGGGATCGTCATCTGTAAGGACGTGCTGATTCTAAATGAGACCTGGTTGCAAAATCATTGGATGCAGATGTGAACAATCAGGCCCATGTCTGTCCCCCACCTTAAATTTTAAAGACAGCTTGAACTAGTCTGTAGGTAGATCATCTGTGAACGATCAGGGTGCCCAAGCCTGGTGCCTGGGAGCAGAGCATGTTTCTAATGCGGAGCTCCTTAAGGGTCGGAAAAGGGTTGAATCTTAATCTCTTTGAAGGTATATCTCTGAAAAAAATCACACACATTCGTAATGGTAAAGGAAGGATCTGTGCTTGCAGGTGCCCTCATCTACGCAAAGGCAGAGTGTGGGGTCCGAGACATCCGCTCCATCAGACGGGATGTCTTGAGGCGCTCACAAAAGCTTGACCAATCAAAGTCAGGAGGGGACTCTGTTGTACCACTGCAGTGGTCACATTTCGGGCAGATGAGCCATTGAACTTCTAACCGCACTGCCATGTGTGTTTTAGTAAACAACCATCTGTGTTTGTTACCACAAGCAATAAGACGTGTGAATGAAAAGGCAGAGTGAGCGTGAGCGATTGCATGCATTGCGTGCAACAGAGACTTAGGAAGAAATTGTTCACAGGCAACCTGCATATGCTTGACTACAATCAGGATAAGTGTGTAAGCATGTAATGAACCTTGTCCCCCCCCCCCCCGTTCAGGTGGTTAATGGTGAGATGGTGTAAATTCAGCCCTGCACAGCTATCACCATGGAAACCATTCAGAACAAGGCAGGAGATAGAGATAGAGAGAGAGACACGTTGCACCACAAAACAAAGACGTCCATGAGGTAGCCTCTGCTCAGTCCGCAGGGAAACACTGCAGAGAGAAATAGGCAGCGGCGAAAAAGGGAGCATGCTTCACAGACAGAGTGACATTCTAACTGCACACTCACTTTCTAAACTGTCCAGTTATACGCAGCTGTCAATCACAGAGCTGCCACAGTTTAGCCCCACCCCTACTGTATACCACACACAGCAACTGCAAATCAATTTAGCCTGTTTGAATGATTTATGAATGAAAGGATGGCAGAAACACTGGTTGAGATGCGTCCCTATCACAGCGCATCCATGATGAGTTCTCAGCGTATCAAAGATTCATCGCACCAGGAAAAGAAAGGACATATAGTGATACGCATAGCAACACGGCAGCCAATAGGGTACAATTTAGCCCTGGCAAGTGCTGCGAGCTTACGCTAACTGAGGTGCATCGGATCACAAAGGCATTCACATATCTGCTAAGAGCTATGACAGAACAAACAAGCATAGGTAAAGCCAAATGGAATGAAGTCAAAGACAAGACAACCAGTTGCACATTTTGTGTTAAAGCTTTACTTGCCTAATCCAAGATCCTTACAGACCGATGTCATAATAGTATGGGCTCATCCCGTTTATACCATCAGGGATGATTGAGATCATAATCCCCAGTATAGACCTTAAGCAGGGTATTTTCTATATTTCATTCGATGCAATTGAAAACAAGGCTGCGGGTGAGGGGTGTAGTCTTTTTTTTTGTACACTGGAATTTTTGTATAGAACGTATATTTTCAGTGTTACATTGGCTTAACAATCAAATTTAAGGTCTATTCATGTCCCTCACTGCTTAGTTTACATTTGTACATAAATGGCAAGCTGCAAGAGAGAACAATCATAAATCTCTTTAATATCTTCTGTCTCCTACACAACTATAACATGAAGTGGAGAGCAAAAGTCTGTTAATCTAACCTGCTCCTACTCTGGAGTTTCACATTCGTGAGTTCCACAAAAGCAAGAAAATCATCCATATTTGGAAAGTCTCATTAAATCATGACCCAATAGTCTCTTGGGGGTCATTTTCAACAGTTCTGTTTCTTCTTTGAACCATACCTTGAACGAGGTCTCAAATTATGCTCAGATTTGCCAAGACAGTTTGCATTCAAACCATATTATCTACATCTACAGTATGCTAACACATTGACTTTTCTAGCTCTTTACTACATATATTTCCTATTTTTATTTCTACCGCATATGATCTCAGCAATCTCATTAATCAGCAACAAGCCAGCTAGAATGACTACATATTGCTTCCTATGATGTCATAAGTACGGCAACTTCAGCTGAAGTTTAATAACCCGATGACATCCACCAAACAGCCTTTTGTGCAGATCATCACGTCCTGTTTAGTCAGCGATGATCAAACAGGATTGACGAGTGCAATTACTCTACAAGGATGAAAGGGCAACGTTCTGAACGGTAAACACACAGACCTCTGCCTCCATTAAACAGCGGCGTTATGCGGCAAGCTTTTGTTTCCACCCCGTTATTTGAGTCTACTATTCAACAAGTGGTACTCAGATATACCGCAGTCTCCAGATCATGCATTAAAGTCTCATCCGAATGTGTGACAGATTGTTTTTGAGATCTACTCCATCCATGTATATGCTCTCTTCCTCTCTCTCGGTTTCAGTAGAACAGACAAACACACTGCCACACACTCTCATGCAGTTTAACAAACAAGCGCCCACATTGCCGTTTCAGCGTTAACACAAACACATACGCATGTTGTTCAGCATTCAGAAACGGGCCAATGCGCAACAAGCAAAACGCCGGTCAGTTGACACAAATGTATACATGCCCTTTAGGCAGAACGTAAACATGCGCACACACACGCATGCTCATTTCTGGCTTCATCTGGTCTATTTTGTAAAAAAGGCAACTGGCGTAGTGACATTTGATAGTAAAGAGAGAAGAAACGGAGGCTCATGGGAAAGGGTCCAGTTCTTATCAATACCCCTCCGCACACAAAGACACACACGTCCGCTCCCAGCTCTGCATTCTTCGAATCAAATCAAATTCCTTGCTCGCTCTCAGCTCGTCTTTTATCTGGAGAATGTACTTGGAGCAGAGCACAAACATGTCACAGTGAGGAAGCCAAAAGGCCCTACGCTCACCAAAAAAATGCATGTCCACCCCCCCTAAACACACCACACACACCAGTCATTTGCATTTCTGTTTTCGCTTCTACGAGAAGAGCTGCGCCTTATCGCGGACCCGGCTTATCTCTCGATTTCTCTTCCAGTATAACAGGGCCTTCCTGAAAAACACAGAGCTGTGCTAGCGGCGAGCGTCCTCTGGGGTCGATGGCTCTGCTGCTTGAAAACCAACGGCTTGAGTTTTTCTTTCAGAGGGGCCTCAGATAATTTGAGGGGAGAGCTGGTGAGAGATCAAGTGTGTGGCCCCCGGGTACAAGTGGCAGGACGGCCCCTTCATGCTCCAGTGGGAGGAGTGGGGGTGGGGGGGGTTGATTACAGGAAACCTGGAGCACAACTGGGCCGTCTCAGTGCGACAGGCAGACGGCCCGGTCACAGATACGAACACTGCTGTTCCAACGACAGCAGAAGTCTTATTCGGACTTAGAAATGGCAATTCTTTGCTGTCTAGGCAGAATATCTAATGTGATTGGAAATAAATCAATAAATAAACCACAAGAGAAGAGTGAATTTGACATAAAAGACGCACAACATACCGAGCTCTGGATAAAAGCTGATGCCCAGGCGAAACTTAGCTGCGGCCTAGAAAAGATGAAAAAGCATAATTCATGGAAATATGACAGTCTGCGAGGGAAGGTTTGGGAATGCTGGGCCAATAGAGGTTGTGTGCAGAGCAGTTTTGTTTGCGGGATATGGAGCGTTCAGTCCTAACGCTCCCTTGCACCATGTCCCTGACCTTGGACCATGTGGGGGAGAGGATTTGCATTCCACAGCATTCAGAGAATAAAAAAAAGCAAAATATGGACACGCATACATGTTGAATTTACAAAGTGCAAATTACAGTGCCACTACTGTTTTTAAATATTTTGCATACTAAGTTTTTCTGTAAGGGCCTAAATGTTTTTGTTTATTCACTCTCCAATTGATTCAAAAATTTAAAAAGAAAAGGAAATCACAGAGAAATTGACAGATTTTTTAACTATAAGAAATAAAATAGAAATATCAGAGAAAAGTTTATTTTTCTTACTCTGCCTGCAGTTTTATTTTACACTGTCCTTTTTCCATATTTCACTATGTTTCTCCTTCAACTTAGATAAGTTGATACATATCTCTTCAGTCTCAGTGTGATTTAGAAGCCATCAAACACTTCCATGTTTTCCCCATTCAAAGATGGTTACATGACTAGTTCCACGAGTATGTATGGTTTGTGATTTCTAAATTCATCCCTGTTTGAATCCTAAGGAATTAATGGAGCTAAGCTAAATGCTAACAGTGGCGATTAAGAGTGATTATGGGAGACAGGAGAGTTACATATCAACTTGTCTAAGTTGAGGGAAGAAAATAGTGGAATATGGAAAGACGGTTTTCCTTTAAGAATAAACTTAAATATTGTGAGATTTATGTTTAATCCAGAAGCAACAATTTTTACTATAAGTTAAGCAAAGAAAAAGTTAAATTCCTTAAAAATTCTTATGTAACACTGTGTCAATAAATTTATCTTGTTTAAGGATGTTTAGATATTTGTATTGGAATACGAGACAACAATACTGATTAAGAAAAAGATTATTTGCAGTATTAACTATCTTTCAACAACAAAATGAGAGAGACCAGACGGAAAGAGCGTGTGTTTTCCTGAGGAGATAGACACGCTCCTGAACTCCAGAGTCTGGGCCACTCAACATGACATCAACGGCATGGCCAGAGATTAATATAAGACAGGAATGAAAGCAAGACTTACGGTAAGCTGCATCTCCGTTGACACTCTGAACATGTACAACCTTTGCCCAGATACTCAGCTCAAGCCAGCACTCAAGAGCTACAACTAGAGGTAAATCAATACAGAGGCAATATCTCAATCAAAGTCTGTTTCAATCATTGGAATGTTTTCTCTTTTTTCCCCAAGTTAGATAAATCTAGCATTGAGTTAGAAAGAGAAACAGCTTTCCAAGCATCAATAACACCAGAGAGCATCTTGAAACAAGAAGAGAAGACAATCATCATGCATGCATCTACTTTCTTCCTGGCAACCTATCCGATGACAACTTGTTCTGGGAACAGTTCCAGCCAACCGCATCGAGTTCACCTCTTGCTCCGTGCAGTGGCACACAGGTGACTCTCACCTCACAAATCTGGAGATTGTGGAAGAAAAAAGTGCAAAGGAGGAGACTATGAATATGGAAAAATGTGCAAGAGGAAAAAACCTAAATTGAGAGCTAAAGAGCCAAAACAACACATGATAAAAACCACTAGAGAATATAAGTGTTGTTGACATGCTGCACCTAGTGTGGAAGGAAAAGCATCTATGTCATATTTCCTCCCAAAGCTCTCATAATAACTGGATAAATTATTCCAGGTAAACAACAGATTCTACAAACACGTCGCTGAAAAGATTCTCACACGGTAAACCCTGTGACCTGGCAAGCCCTCATGACAAATTGCCATGGCAACCATAGTTTCCACCAAAATACCAGGGTAGCCTTCTACAGGCTAAGTTTGTTTCTAAGTTTGTACAATGACACTGTCAGCAACATAAGATTTTTTATTTTTTTTTGGGAAAGTCAATAACAGTTTCTCTTACAGTATTATGCATTAAATACATAGCGTTATGTGATGGATTTTGTAAGCAAACAGTCAACTTTGTCTTGCTGATTTCATAAATAATATTCAATGTATCATAATGCACATAGTTCAATTAATTTTCATCTTTATTAGGGGGAAACTTTTTAGAATTGTTCAAAGAGGTGGAATTTAATTGCAGTTTCTTTAGCAATTCATGTAATTTCCATACCATCAATATTTACATTGATGCATTTAACTTTTATCCAAAGTGACTGACATTGCATTAAACATATCAATCTGTTTTTATTTACCCCATTATATTAGTGTTACTAACCAGACTCTAATGTTTGTAATTATGTAATAATTCATATTATAAAACATAATTTTAAACGCATGAGGAAAGTGATCTTTATATAAAAAAACAAGTTGTTAGCTGATGTTTCATAAACTTTTCAAAAACAACAGTATATTACTATTCAGATTCACATATACATTTATAAAATTTTACATTAGCAAAAATAATTGTAGACAGTAAGCAACTCTGGTATTTTTTTTAATTCTACTCACCATTTGGGATTTTTTCCACGGCCACATCACAGAGCTTACCATGCAATTCCTTTACTGTACAGAAAAGTTTTTTTCTTCTCAATGTTTCTTCTCAATTTTTTTTTAATTTGTTGATTAGGGTTCTATGTTACATGTAATGTTGTTAAATGAATGTTTATTGCATATTTCAGTTTAATGAAACTCACCATGATGGTGTTTAGTGTTTGTGTGAAAGACTCTGAGCACCTTCTATATATGATAATATTTAAAAGCTGCTTGTGTTGAGCTTTGGTTTATCATGTGACACATCACCATCTGCATTCGTTGCTTATTAGTGTATTTCAAAGGTACAAAGCAGATATCAGTACTTAAATAGGTTGGTGTAGTAATGTTATGTCAGTTAATGAAATTGAAGTATTTAACTGTAAATTTTACTTAAAACTGTAAAATCTGTAAAACCTAAAACGTTGTTACCATATTTATTACGGTCAAATTCCAGCAACCACAGCTGCCGGTTTTACATCGTAAATTTTACAGATTTATTTTATTTTTTTCTTTTTACAGTGTACATTTCATAAATAAAAGTTGCTGTTGTTGTTGTTTACCTTTAATACTTAAGAACATTACAAATTTTGTACTTTCTTGTACTTTAAGTAAATACATTTTGAATTACTTTCACTTGAGTAATTTTAAGACAGTACTACATTTCTAATGTAACTAAGTATTAAATTATATTTAATGTGAATGTAGTGCAGTAAAAAGTACAATATTATGCTTTGGAATGTTTCCAAAGCTTTCTGAAAAACACTGATAAATTACAGACATTTGAAAAGTGCTTTTCAAAGCAGAGTAAAAATACTTCACTACTGTCCGTCTACAAAAGGCAAAAAAAAAAAAAAGTTGGAACACCAAAACAATAAAATTCATTGTAAACATGTGTTCCTGCAAGCTGATGCAAACTGATCAGACGCAATGCATTACAAAAGTCACTTCATCTGCATAATGATATCAAAGGCAACAATTCATCATCGCTTCAAATAAAAGCTTTTCCAAACAAACCTTCTGATCATTGTATCATACTCTACTGCTTCTAGTTTTGCTGTAATGTGAAATGTGTCATTGCATGGGCTGGGCTTTAGATGAATGAGGCCTGATAAATAGTGCTCTGATCTAGTTTCAATCACATACAGGTCCATGCATTCATCAAACTCTCTCCTTATGGACAGCTAACTGCCCCATCACATACAGCAAAATCCTTCTCTGTCCACCTCTTAAGCAAAAACTAACTATTCATTTTTTTAAAGCCCTTTCATGTTAAGACACACATCAATCCACTCCTACGACATACCTGAGGAGGCAAACACTGGCGGTCGATGTGCATGGAGTGTGCAGCAAACATGGCCGGACACGTCCCTCGAGTGGAGCGCAAGGCTCGCAACAGGAGTGTCGGTAGACCCTCTTTTCAACGATCTGGCACTCTGAAAACAAATACACGGACGCCCTTCCCATGCTTCTTTATTTTCCAACTTTTCATTTTGTCAAGATCCTGTCACAGGCACTGTCTCCTTTATTCTGGACACATCTTATGATGGATTGCTGCACATGCATATGCATACAGAAGCAAACAAACAGAAAAGCAATACAATACATATGCCATGGAGCTATTGGTTACAGGCTCAGTTTTATAACTACTGAGTATGCATGTTCAAACCTCAGAGATGAGCTGCTGCAATGGATCTTGAAATATGTAGATGCAAACATGGTTGTCTTGAAATAATTACAGCAGATGACTTTTGTTCCCGAGTGGTTAGATTACATTAATTATAAATCATTAATAATTATCAATGATTAATTAATTGGTAAGGTTCATTAATTAACGACAATAGTTAACATGAACTAAGAAGGAATAACACTTCCACAGCATTTATTAATCTTAGTTAATGTTAATTTCAGTATTTACTAATACATTATTAAAGTCACCAGTTGTGTTTGTAAACATTAGTTAATGCACCATAAACTAACATGAACTAATAATGACCGACTGGGTTTTTTATTATCTAAGATTAACAAACATTAATAAATAGTGTAATGTATAAATGTAGTGTTAATTGTTTGTTCTTGTTAATTAATAAATTAACTATTTTTTTTTTTACAAATAACATCTTCTTGTTACCAATTAATTAGTAATCATTAATTACTTAACTAAGCTTTCGCCCTCTATATTTATTTCAGATATTTCAGATGAAAACTGGGAGGCTTGTGACTGTCCCATTAACTGCCAAGTAAATAACACCGTCAAGATTCAATATGAAAGACACAATCAGAATAAATCTGAACTTTATAAAGCGTCAAGAACACTTTTTCAATGGGAAGAACACAAAAATAACAACTTTATTCAATAGGTTTGGCACCGTATTGTCGCTGTGGTGAGAGGGATTTCACCAAGTACAAGATGTTATCTGGAACAACATTCCAATCAACCAAATGTAACACGCTGATAAACCACCGTAGTATGATGCATTGTTTTGGAAACGAACTAGCTTCACACGACTGTTTCCCGAACGCGGTCGCATCTCCGTCGTTTGAACCACGTTAATTCAACAACATAGGGCCATAGTTAATGACATCACACGCAAGATGCTGCTGTATTGAACATGACACATATTGACTAATTTATTATTTTTGTTCTCTGTCATTTTGCTTTATTTGATCTTTGAATCATCGCGGATTTCCTCATACGTCATACTCTGAGGTTCCCTTAGCCTTTTGTGCGCATGCGCACTTTTAAAAACAGCGTTTAGAATGGACGTGCAAAAATACATAATTAAATCGCTTTTTATATTTAGATAGAATGGAAGATAAAGATAGTAATGCATGTTAGTTTGCTTCTTGTACCCAAGAGCATATTTATTAAATCCCATATATCTTACTAACAAGAAACTATGCTTCTAATCACAGGTCCAGTGCTGTAGTTCAAACCATTGAACTATGCTTTCGGGAAACACTGAATCGTTGAACTATGCTGGTAACGATTGAACTTGCGACCATAGTACACTAACTATGCCTTTGGGAAACGCACCCCTGATTTAAGAGATAATCTATCAGGAAATATCTGTTTTAAGCTTATGATCATAATTAGGTGCTTCTACTCCCTTGTTAATAAGCTATAATTTCCCGCTGATTTTAGGAATACATTTTGGGAGATGCGCAGAATATATTGTTCGATATATATCGCCCAGCCCTAATTGGGACAAGTCTATGTTTTTATACAGTAACGTTGATCCAGGATCATGTCTTACTTGGCAAAATCACAGCGACTATGGTAACAGTAGTGCCATTTTAGAGAGTATCACTGCACACAAATAGTTTCTATGTCAGCTGCAACAAAAAATGCTGTTTTTGTTCAAATCAAAGCATAAATACACGTATAAGACTGCTGACACAGAAGAGTGTACACTATTAGCGTGAAGTGATACTCTCCAAAATGGCCCTATGGTGCCACAACAGTGTCGAATTTGTTGAATAAAGTCGCTATTTTTGTTTTCTTTCTATACAAAAAGTATTCTGGTCACTTCATAACATTACGATTGAACCACTGATGACAAATGACTATTTGTTTATATTTTACAAACTTTTCTGGACCCTGATAGTGTAATTTACTTGGCAATCTATGTGACAGTCGCAGGCCTCCCAGATTTCATCCAATATATCTTAAATTGTGTTTGGAAGACATGCAAAGCTTTTACTGGTTTGGAATGACATGGGGGTAAAGTGATTAATTGTCATTTTGGGGTGAAGTAACCTTTTAAGTTGTAGTCTCTTGTTCCCCCTAGCATTTTTGAATAACATATTTATGTGACAATATGCGACAAATAATTATAATAAATACTGACAAATCTAGCATTCCCTTAATTAACTGAGAATACAGTATGGTTTCATACTCACTTTCATCTTAACCATAAGGCGCTGACAAAATAATCACGTCTCTGTCACATGTGAAATATGGAAAGAGTAGAATTAGGATGAAGACTGACTTTAATTGTTTTCTTACAGTGTTGACAAAAAAACAACACAAAAATGAAAGAGCCATGAAAGAGATCAATTTGTCTTTGGACTTGGTTCTAGGTTGCTTCAGGGTGAACTGAAAGACTAAACTTAATAGACTTAAAATAAAATTTGAAACTTAAATAAAAAGTGATATGATTTTTATTCCATTTTGGTGGTGGAGAATGCGGGCACACAATGCAATAAGATACAGCAACATAACCCTGCAAAGACTGCAATCATACATTACAGTAATAAATTACACAAAACAGCTTATACTGCTTCATCTAATAAAATAGTTCAGTTTTGTGTGTAATGGCAAAATAATTATTTTTTGTTTAGTTGTATTTTTTAAGTTAATTTAGAAAAATGTAGAAAAACTTTTCCAATTCTCACACCTAGCCTTAAATGCAATAAAACAATCTTTAAATGTTAAAGTACCTCCAGTGGAAACTAAATGGACGACGCCGCCATTTTATTTAGAGCATTACATCATTCGGACCAGTTAAGGGTCTACATTTATTTGGGTGCACTGACAATATCTTAAACAGGAGCGCTTCACAAAAATTTTACCAAAACTTAGCGAAAAAGACAAATACAAAAAACTTTAAATGACCACTTAACAAAAGATGACTTAAGGTGCATCAGAGGAGATGGTTACAAAAAACAAAATTTAAATATCTCCTACTATTTTCCTCAGACACATTCCTGGTAATTAGGCTAGTTTTGCTGATGCTGTGACAAGCTTTAGTCTATTTCGTGTATTTGAATGCAGAACTCTTCAGCTATGTTGACGCCACGCTCTCTGTGGTTATTTTGGTGAAAGTAACTCAAAAGTAATACAGGAGTCATGTAACGCATTACAATTTTGAATCAGTAATAATGTAATGTAAGGAATTACTTTTAAATAACAGTAACAAGTAATATTTAATGTATTACAGTTAGAAGTAACTTGCACAACACTGCATGTTAACTACTGGCCTATGATGTCCACCACAGGACATATGTAATGTAAAAATCAGTGAAGTATTCCTGTCCATCTATATGACTGACGCTTTGAGTATTTCATATTTTGTATGTAAGAAGATATGCTCTACATTATGCAAAAGCATACAAATATTCCTAATAGTTTGCATGGAACACAATAAGAGCTTTTCAAGCAGAAGCTATTCAAAGGAATTGTTTACAGAAACACAGCCCGTGTCTTTAGCAACCGAGGCATCGTATTAATAGGCCTTAGGAAATGACAAGTTAAGACGTTTGATAATCAGGCTACAGATGCTGCAGTGTCCCGCACACGTGTGCAGAGCAACCCAGTGACGGAAGACGTGGAAGACCGGAGGTCACCTCCCGGGTGTCCTTTAGCTGCACACTACGTGAGAGTCCTGAGTGGCAGGATTGTACACATGCCATACTGCAGTGGGAAAGCGCAGAGACTTCCTAATGAATAGTTGATGAGGAGCTTCTTTGGACAGCAGAGGGAAAAATCTTTGCATTCCGCTACAACCCCTCTCCCTCTCTCTCTCTTTCTTATTTACATCTCATAAACTCTTCTCCTTCTACACTCCTTTTTCTCCTTGCCGACAAGGCTGTAAACGACTGGGCCTTTTTGTAAGGCTCTGTGCTTGGATAATGACAGAAGAGAAAAACCATGTTCTTCACTGTCAGATCAGAGAAGAGACTGTGCTTGTAGCCAGGGTCAATGACATTAAAGAGTGACCGTGATAAAGAAAAGGTTATTATAGTTAACTAAAACTATTAAAGTTACATAAAGTTAAAGAAAATAAACATTGACTAAAATGTTTTTACTCCTCATTTTCATTTAGTTTTACTTAATTTACTTGAAATAACTAAATATAAAGTAAAGCTGAAATGAATATTAATAAAAAAAATAAGAATATGTATATTTAAAAAAATAACTAAAAAAGGAACAATAACAAAAAACACAATTACTACAGCTTATTAACAAATAAAATGCAATTAAAAAAAAGCTAAATCAAAATATTAAAAAGCATAATAGTATATCCTAAAATAACACACATGCCATGTTCTGAAAAACTTTAAAGGTAGTGTAAACAACAATTACAAAATAATAAAATTATGGATGTACACTTTGTATGATTTATATGACATTTTACAACATTAATAAACCCTATCTTCTCATTTGAAAAAATTATATATATATATATATATATATATATATAGAGAGAGAGAGAGAGAGAGAGAGAGAGAGGGAATATATAGAGGTCATTTTCCATGTAATTTTTCTTCATGCTTCTTTGTAAAGGTCATGCCATATGATTTTACAGTCAAATATTAAAATGGAGTGAATCACATTTTGTTAAAATATTATTTTTAAAACGAATAATAATAATAGTATATTCCAAAGTACTTAATAATGCTTTCCTTTCAAGAATTTGATTCCTTTTGCATCCTCCTGTCATTTTTTACAATGTCATGTCATGAAAATAAAATGTAAACGTTTCTTAATATAAATTACCAGTGGTGGAATGTAACGAAGTATTTGTACTTCGTTACTGTACTTAAGTACATTTTTACGTATCTATACTTTACTTA
>JAUMHI010000025.1:3978737-4016658 GCA_032359435.1 Enteromius unitaeniatus
TTTACTTAAGTATATATTTTGCAGGGTAGTTGTACTTTTACTTAAGTACTAAAATTAAGTACTTCCTCCACCACTGTAAATTACTAGATTGAAATAATAAAAAAAAAGATCTGTCCTCACACAGCATGAAAACTGAGTTTGTGCTTAGTGACCACTTCACCCGTCACGACATCCTCCCCTGTCACATGTGCCCTACATCACATGTGCATAACATACATTATTTACTACAGAGAATGAGAGCTCGAACATATAGGACCCTGATCTGAAAGCCCAGTTTGCATGTCGTCCAATAAACAGCAGAGTACATGGACAGCTGGGTTTAGTCTGCATTTACAGTAAGAACGAATGTCACCTCTAGAATAATACTAACAAGCACGACTATCATTCCGAAAAATAATCAATCCAATATAAGGGATAACACAGGGGATTCCCCATAAGAGAAAATAAGGAAAGAAACTTAGCTGGAAATGACTAAATAATGCTTTGAGGGATCTACAGCTTTCAAGTCACACTGTTAGCTGTGCGTGCAAGTGATACTAAGAGATGCTTTCCAAGAGGATTAGTTTATCCAAAAGTGAATTCCAATGTAATTCTATAGGCTAAATGCTTCATTCTTGAACTGATTCCATTTTTTTGAGGGCAACAGAAAACATTTGAATAGAACTAACACAAAAATGTCCTGACACCCCCCACCCCACCCAAATACTCCCAGCTAAACATTTGAGCAGCCCCTCGGTTTATTTTCCCTGTGAAGGTCTCGTGAAAAAAGGGGCCACAAGTTCAGTTAAAACTAATATTTGCCAGATCACCACTGACGATCGCTGCTTCCTCTAATAGTGATGTCAGTTTTCATACCAGCTGCGGATAAGTAACTGCTAACTACAGTCTCTTTTTGTCATCCAACTGCTAGCTTAACTGATTAAGCAGAATGAATCTAAACAAGCATTCACAATATTAAAGCCGAGTGCAAATACTACAGTGAAGCAACAGTCAAGTCTGAACAAATTGAAAAATTTGAAAAAATTTAATGGCAAATTTCAACATCACTTTGACTCGCATTTTATAGGTCAATTAGCCATTACAATCCACGCCTGAAAAACAGATTACCTCATATCTGATGAATAAAATTCATCAAAGAATTTTTGTCAGGTGTGTCTCTATGTAAAAAAAAATAATAATAATAATATGAAATCTGCAATGTATAATGCATTTTACTCATTAAAACATATTTCAAATAAACATTCTATTAAAAAAAAAATCTGTTTTTACAAATACTAAGCAGCCAAAACTATTTTCAACATCGTTTTCTGTAATATTTTCTAAAGGATCGTGCAAAAAAAGTACAATAAAAAATAATTATTCGTTTCGTAACAGTATTTTACAATAATACAGTTTTTTTTTATGTATTTTTGATCAAATAAATACAGACTGTTTATATATTATAAAAGCAACTATTGGCAGAACTATTGCCCAGCATGCAATTGATTAGTATTGGGTGGGAACTGGGACCATTTCACCCTAGGGCTGAAATCTCTGCAGTTTCTATGAAATAATGAAGAAGAGATTCAGAGCAAACAGTACAGGGTTCCAACAGCTTCACTACTTGAGCCCCTAATGACTTACAGACGTGCCTTTTCACATCTGACACATGCCAAATGTTTCAGAAAAGTTTAAATGTTATTCTCTGTGGCAAGACAATGAGGTGCAAGATTCATGTGTGCATCAGAGCAGTTTAAACATTGGTGATTAGCCACGATTAACATTAGTGTTAATGTCAGACCTGAGAAGAGTAACACCATAGTCAAGCTGCGTCTGCAGGGCGCAAACTCTTGGGCCTGTTTGTAATATTTTTGGAGCTGTCAGAATCCTGTTCATATACTGCCTCTAAGTGGTGAATGTGATGCCTTCTTCTGTGGAAAAATCCCAGACAGCCAAAAAGAGACAAACTGCGAGCAAAGATCGATCCTACATCACATATCTCTACTTTAAATTTGTGACTCTAGACCACAAAACAAGTCATAATGGTCAGTTTTTCGAAAATTGAGCTTTATAAATCACATGAATGCTGAATAATTAAGCTTTTCATTGATGCATGGTTTGTTAAAATAGAACAACTATTTGTGAAACTGGAATGTGAGGGTGCAAAAAAAAAAAAATATGCGTTTAAAGTTATGGAAATAAAATTCTTAGCAATGCGTATTACTAATCAAAAATTCAATTTTGAATGATATATATTTAGGGTAGTAAGTTCACAAAATATTGAAATGGAAGATCATTTTACTTAACTGCCTAATGATTTTTGACATAAAATAAAATTAAATTTTGTAATAAATTTTATAAATATACCTGTGCTACTTATGACCAAAGTCACATATAGCATAACAAGGATATAAAGAAATAAGTGTTTTTGTGTGCAGGATTTGAATATTTTAAGTTCCAAAAAAAAAACAAAAAAACATTTTATTATTTCCTTTGAATATTCGATAACACTTCAGAATAGATAACACTTGTTAACTATTAACTATAACTTTTGCCTCAATAAATTCTTCATTTGCTGCTTATTAATAGTTAGTCAAGTAGTTATGATGTTTAGGTATTGTGTAGGGTAAGGTTATGCAGAATAAGGCATTAATACAGTATGTACTTAATTAGCACTAATAAATGGCTAATATTCTATTAATATACATGCTAATAAGCAACTAATAGGTTTAACAGTAAAATAAAGTGTTACTGAATATACACATAACAACTACTTATAGAATGTAAAATGCTAAATCCAACACCTCATTCTTGATATTTTACTGTACCCATGCATGACATCTTGCCTGTATTTATTACCCATACGGGTAAAGAAGCATGCACTAGGTTCTTAGCCCATGTTCTCATTGCCTATATAAATATGCAGTTAACTCATAAATGGTATACAGTTTCTCTCACAAATGGTCACAGTGCACCAGTACATTGAGTTTCAATAAAAACACACAGCTTACACTTAACTGCCTTTACAGCTGGAGCCTAAAACACCCTGACTCAGATTTACAGCTTGTCAATTACAAGGTATTACGCGGGCTTGTCTCTGCCGCCTCTTTCCCTTCTTAACACTCTGCAGACAATCCAATTCCTGTGGGCCTATTTTCAGAGCTCTTTGAATTTATCACACGATGGACAGCTCTGCCACTACTGTAACCCGGCAAGGTCACTTTTGTCACAGATACTGTGTTCAAAGCCAGAAATGATCACCTTCCTCGGTGAGGAACGCAGAGGAGTTAACACTCGTGCAAGTCAGCATTTTTCAGCGAAATGACGCACCACTTGCGTTACTGGAGGTCGTTCTTTATTATGGGATTCAATTATTCCAAGCACATTAAAAGCTTTAATTATAACAGGGTCACCCTTGTTAAAGACAGATTGAAAGATTGAAAACAGTATATAACATATAACTAACCTATTTGTACTGTAGTATGATCACTGGGTTTATTTTTGTCAGGTAAGCCATCATTATGAACAATGCATACCGTAAACCATGAAAAATGACTAGTAAGAGTATCCACTCTAAATGTGAATTGGTTTAAAAAACACTTCAAATAAATGTTTGAAACTAATGTTCAGGAATTTGACAACCAGAGAAAACACAAATTAAAAAACTTAAGTCTACTTTAAAAATAATTGGCATTCAGTTTAGTAATTGCCTTTTTGTTTTTTGCTACCGTAATATATTTAAACATAGTCCATTTAAAGTGAAAGTATCCTCAAAGCTATTTCATCACTATAGCCACATTTAAGGAAAAAAAGAAGGGTAACAATTCTAGCATATTTAAATAAGAATTAATATACAATACTAAAGTTTGGGGTCTGTATGCAAGAGGCTGCATTTATTTATTATAGAGTAAAATATTAATATTAAAACAATCCATCATTGCAATTAAATATTATAAATCCAACTGAGTGTAACAATCAAATATTAATGCAATTTACAACAGCTGTTTGAATGTATCATAAAATGTAATTTACTCCTGTGCTGACAATTCTATAGCCATTACATTAATTTATTTATTATTTTTATTTTATTAATTAATTAATTTCTTGTTTAATAACGCATAATCTTCAACACTTGTAATGTCTAGATATTATAAAATAAAATAATTAATTTGGGGTAACACAATATATTATAAGCTGTCCTTGTTACAGTGTAATTATACATTTAAGTAATAATTCATATTAATTTATATAACTACAAGTATTTACTATGGTTAGAGTTAGGATTAGGGTTTGCTTTAGGGTTACTTGCATGTAATTTTGCATAATTGTTATTATAATAGCAAGAACATGAAGCATGGACACCTTAAAATAAAGTGTCACCCAATTTTCTTACTGACCCAAAACTTCTGAACAAGTCTAATAAGGTAAATAAATTCCAAATTTGAGTTATTTAGTTATATAATGTAATGGCATTCAGATGTTATGCGTGTAGTCCTCCCCAATGAATGGTTGCATATCTGTTAAAAATTATATTTTAAAATATGGTGGTAACCAAACAGCCACTGACTTCCATAGTATTTCTTTTCTTGTGGAAGTTATTGACTACCTAAATAGTGCTAAATAGTAAAGCTCTCATCTGTCTACTGTTCTGTGTGGATGTTGATATCACATTGTGAGACACTTACAGCTTGAGAAGACAGAAGGTGAATTGTTACCGAAGCAGAGAGAGAAGGAATAAGAGTGCTCATGGGGGCTTTATCAGGAGACAGGAGCTGGCAAAAGGTTGAAGAGAAAAACAGACAGAATGCACACGGGCCAAACAGTCAAGATTGCTCTTGCGCTATACACAGAGTCCATTCTAGGTAATTGGTTGTCTTAGTAGCACCCAAGCAAGGAGGTCTGACTCTGTAATATCTGGTGAAAACTAATTGTTAGCATTCCTCTGCATCGGCACTTGTTTGGCTGATGCAGGACTCTACAGAAACACATGACTGCCATCTTTGCTCACGGAGGCTCCGTTCTGCTGCCAGGTTGTTTTAAAATCAATCATCTGATGACTCTGGAGCTGCAGGAAAATTACACTATGATTATACTGATTGGCTGGTTACTCTACATGAACATGTACCATCATAATGTCTTTATTAACAATTTTCCATGATCTGTAATGTCAAAAGTAGCTGACAAAAAAACAAAAATAGAAATGTATTTTTTTTTCCTCTCACTTTTAACGTTAGAATTGTAACGTATAGGCTATCAGAGTGAAATTACTTCTTGATTGAAAAGGGAAAGATAGAAATAATTGATTTTGTGCAATTGAAAATTGGTTGGATTAAAGATTATGACTTTATTTGTTGTTTTTGGGTTAGTTTATATATATATATATATATATATATATTATTAACACTTCAAAAATATCACAAAAAAAATTATATATATTATTTTCAATTTGATTTCATGGCGACTTTTACAGCTTCAGTAAAATAAAATTAAATATGTTATTTAAATATTTTTGTTTTAATTATGCTTTTGTTTTATTAAATATTGATTCTACATAACTACATTAACTTTTGAAAAGTCATAAATGGAGAATGATGTTTTAATAATATAAATCATGTATAATAAACACTGCAACCCTCCAAAAAATATAATAAATAAATATTGAACAGTCAGTTTCATGGTGACTTTTAGAGCCTCAGTAAAATCAAAATAAATTAAAATGAAATAAAATACATTTATATATGTTTTAAATCGTGTTTTCTTAAAATTACATATTGATTCTACGTTTTATATATATATATATATATATATATATAATACTTTCTATACTGTATGCTTTCTAAAATATTAAAAAAATATATATATTCTATAAATATAATCAGACAGAGACTCTTTGCAAAATAAATCAAGCGATGGTACATATCCTGCATAAGAATAATCTGGTTTTCTACCAGCTAAACATGCCAGAATTAAAGCAAACCACTGAAGTACGCACATACAGAGAGCAGAACTGAGAGCTGACAGCGATTATCATGCAGTAATTAAGTCTAGGTAACAACACATGTCCCAGAGTACAGCTGACACACTGGAGACCACTGGAGGCCTGCTTCATACGTCTCCTGTCAGCCCCATGCTCCACACAACAGCGATGAAGAGGGCCACAGTGTATGAATCTATCTCAAGAGGGAGGATGCAGAGCAACCTACACAAACATTCATCATCATGCGTGACCAGGATCGATGGAAAGACCATCTTCGGTATTCCACCTTCACACACTGCTTTCACTCCAGAGCGCTTGAAGGAAAACAAAACCTGACTATCACGGGAAAAACTATCCAAAAGAGACTGGCAGCTTTCAATAAGAGACTGTACATGAAATCTTATCATATAAACATATATACATATTTTTTTTAAATAAAGATATATTTAATTGAATTTAAATATTTAATATCTTACTGAGAACAAAGAGTACAAGAGAACAAGATAGTTCATCCAAAAATATATATATATATTTTACAACATTTAATACAACTGTATGACTCTTCCTTCTGTACGTAATATATATCAAAAATGCATTCAATATATCATATTAAGTACAGTTAAACACTATATTTACTAATATATCACGATTTAAGACTTACTGATATAAAAGTTAGAATTAAACTTTATTTCTTATTTTTATTTGCACACAATTCACATTTCTTAATATTAGACCCCAAATGTGTTTTAATGTCGATAAGGACTGTATCATCTTTGAATGCAACCTAGGAATACAAGATATTAAAGTTTACCTGAAGTATACTTTAAGATAATTCCATGATCAAATATATTTCAGTATATCTTTAGCACAATTATCTTCCGCACAATTAAAGTGCACTAATTAGTTGTCGACTTTAAACATACCAGTTCAGGGTACTAAAAGTACAGTTGCAGAGTAATTTATTAAGTACATAAATGTATTTGTACTACTCTTCGTAGGAAATTAGTCAGGCATTTCAAATTTTTTATATTTTTCCACTAGTGATTATATATATATATATATATATATATATATGTGTGTCACTAAAACTGTTTGGCAACCAACCATCTTCAAAATGTCTTCTTTTCAGATTCTTTAGAAGTTACATTTTTGGGTGACCTATCCCTTTATGAAAACAAACAATGATATTTTAAGTAACTCTCTATCCATACAACGAAAGTCAATGGGGAATAAAACACCAAGATAATTAAATGAAAACAGGCTTTTCATTTTTGGGTGACCTATTCCTTTAAGAACGCTACGTTTTAAAAAGTGTTTTGGTTGTCTTGTTGCAAACAATGAAAATCTGTGGGGACCAAAACGTAATTAGATCCCACTGACTTCCACTGCATGCAAAAATAAAAAAAATATTAAATGATGAAAATCTTTAAATGATTAAATCTTAAAGTTAAAATGATGCTGCATTGCGTTAAATCCATTTCCTAACAATTTCCCACTAAACCATATCAGTACTGGTTTATTTTATAATCCAAAAGCAACATAACTTGCTTGTTTTCACCGATTGCTCGTGTCCAGCTCTTGAAACACATTTTGAGCTAAGGCCTGTTTGTCTGAAGGGAATATGTGTGGGCGAACTGCAGAGAGAGATTTTCTTTTCTTGGAGCAATGGAAAAGTGGGCCATGCTGGAGAGAGTGCATAATCCTGCTTTAGTATCCTAAATATGACCAGGTTTATAAAACTAGTGTTTTAATACGGCCATTACCCCAAATGACATCCCACCATGTCCAGCAGTAAGACGGCAGTCACCAATTTCCTTCTTCCGGCCCGCATCCAGTTTGTAGCTAAGATATGTGGCCGATCATCAATAAATCTCCTCAAGCGATTCTCTTGTTACAGCCTTTTAAATCATACGCTATTTTACTGAAGTAAATTTTCCATGGCAGTCAGGCATCCATAGGGATTTTGTCATGACAAGATCTCCGTGTTTGGTCTGGCCCAAAATCCTTCACGTTTTTGATTTGACCTTACATAGTTATGAAATAAAAGACATATGCATCTATGAAATAAGTCCTTCCCTCTGTGCATGTCAATCACCAGCTGTTATTCTTGTCCTGTGTCATGCAGTTACGCCTGAGAGCTCTTTCGGATCAATGATATTGAGCCACCGGCATATTCTGGACTGCCACCTCGATGCAGCTGTGACCTCCACACGGGGGGAGGAGGATCACACATGAAGAGGAGCATCAAATACTACAAGCTTCCCTGTCATCATTTAGAAATCATAATTAACTAAAGAGAAACACACAACCGCACACACCCACCTGTCACTCATCATGGCTGATATGTAGGTCTCCCTAGAATAAAAATAAAAAATGAAAATACCTGCATTTACAGGCTTTCAATCTAGGTTGAGCCATTAGGGACAGAAGAAGAAACATATTTTTATCTACAAAACTTGAGGCACTTTCAGTCATTACAGACCCCTTTTATGTCAAACATCATCTTTCGGAACAGAAAAACATTCATCTATAGATAGTGAGCACTAGTTGATCTTTGAAAAGAAGCAATGGGACAAGATTTTCAATTTATTGATGAGGTTTGAAAAATCTAAACGGTAGCTCTGATTCGAGGCTTCTGTCTGCTACAATTTTTTTATAGGCTGCATGTGCTAGCATACTGCAGCAAGTGTTTTAACATTTAATGCTAGTTCTTACTACAATAATATTTTACTGTCAACATTTTATTAGATTCAAACCTTTCCTTGCACTTTGCATCTTCATAGCACTTTCAGATAACTGCAAAATGGCCAATAAGGTCTCACGATCAGTTCGTACATATTTTACGATTCTAATTCGTACTAATTCGCACGACCTCACTCGTATGATTTTGTATAATTTGTCTTAAACTCCAGTGACGAGTAGTTTTAGGGGCGGGGTTAGGTGTAGGTCATTCGTACAAATATATATGAATTGGCAACTCGTAAAATACAAGCGCTTTAGCAAAAAACTTGAGTGAGTTTATAAAAATATGTACAAATTGCTGTGAAATCGGGCTGAAATGGCACAGAAGAGCTTCTGTGGCTTTTAAGTGCCTTTACACAGATTGTTTAATGAATGCATTTATACAGCAAATACAACTGTATGCTTTTATATTAGGGTCTGAGGTGGGTCGAAAAAGGCTTAGTCTGGGTTTATGTAGCATCTGGATTTGTTTAGTATCTATAAAGTCTTTACACATCTTGAGTAGGCACAGAGCAGCCGTCAAGAAATAGATTACGAAAAAAAATGAAAATCTGGTTACCATTTAGTTCCAAACCTGTATCAATTTCTTTGTTCTGCCAAACACAAAGAAATATATTTTGAAAAAAGTTTGCAACCAGGCTGTTTTGGGTCACCACTGATTTCCATTGTATTTTTTTCCTACTATGAACGTCAATCACCAGTGGCAATTAAGAAAAGAAAAAAGTTAGATTCATTAGCTCTCTATAGTGCCAAATTTAAACTGCAAATGTGGCACAGAAGTGCTTCCAATGTGGCATTTAGGTGGCTTTACCGTTTCATACTGCTCAGAGGTGGCATAAATTCATTACCATAACAAATGTATATTTTGAAACTAAGAGCTGATGTGGGTCTGGAAAGGCATCATTTAGTCTGCCTGTCATGTGGTTGTGCACTTTTATTCTAAATTTTGAGCAGTCCCAGAGCTGCCTTAAAAAGGTGTGTAAAAAGTCCTTAATTAAAGTTAATTTTAGTTGGACTAAGCCTATATATTGTATTAACTATATATTCCAATGAACAGAAATAGAAAATTTTGAAATCTTACTAACACCAATTAAAATATGCTACTTGAATAAGTGTGTAGCAAAGTATCTAATAAAAAGAAAGAAAACATTAACTTATGCAATAGTTACATAACTAGTTGTTTCTCGCGTACTCACTCATAAGAAGAGCTGTGGATGGTACAGCACCCTGGACAGCGACAGTCTAAACGCTTTACAAGTAAAAGGCTGTGGACAACTGACAAAATGGTACCAATTTCTAGTTATATCACAAAACTAAGAAAAAAGATGCATTTTTTTACTTTGTAATTGAGAGAGTGGGATTTCAGTTGCCGCTTTGAATCAAAAAATAGCCAATAATTGAAGGTTAAAATGTGCTTTCGAGGAACATGTCGTCATTAAAAAAAAAACGTTGGGATCAATCCAATCCATTATGCAAAGGTCATAAAAATGCCGCGTGCAAACAGGTGACACACAACTGTTGGCTGGGAGATATTCCCCGCGTCCTGAGTGGAGTTATAAAGGCTCCACTCCCAGTGCAGTAGTTCTGAAGGCCCATTACACAAGCGCAGACCAGCAACTTTCTATTCCCAACAGAGCAATGAGCTTTAGGTCCTGACGGCCACAGCTGAAGATATTCCGAGTCATTCTGACCTTCTATACCTTTTCTGATCCGAACACACGAGCTGTGGGCCCTGTCTGACGGCTCCGCCATGAACACTGCTAGCTCAGTTTATCACAATTGTCTTGAGGAAAGAATTTGCTTTCCTACAAATGAGCAGCGAGCGCGTGTGTCTAAGCATATGTCTTTGCATATGTCTGACGATACCACGAAAAAGCGTTTTATTCCTGCCCAATATTGCTGCAGAGACGCCCCCACAAGCCCCCATCTGTTACTTACACCAAACATTTGGATGTCATCCGCACCACACATAAGCATATAACCGAAGCCGACGGCCAACGTCAATTTGCGGGTCCCTGCACAAGCATTTTGTGGGTATAAACTTACCGCAGTCTTCACACAAGATCCTCCCAACATCTTTTTTCAGGTTTTTCCCACTTGTATCTAAGGGCGCAAAGGACGCTTTAAAAACCAAGGGTTCATCAGTTGGGTCCATGAAAAATATATACTTGTGATTCTTGTTCACTTTGGCGCACGGAGCCTCCGAGCCAAATTCCCCCACGGTGACGAGCTGCTCCCGCTCCAGACCCCCGCTGTTTCGCGGCCACACGTCCAGGACTTTGACATTCACACTGTACGGCTCCGCTGAGACGTTCTGAGGCGCGGACTGCACCTTGCCCTCAATCACCACGGCGGATCTGTAAGCCTGGTCCTGCAGGGAATTCAGACTCGGGGAGTAGCAGGCGAAGGAGACCCCGATGAGCAGCATGGATAAGTGTACCGAATCAAGCCTCCTCATGCCGCCTGCTTTGGCTCGGTGGTCGGTGGTCGCGTTGCGGCAGGGCTGCGGGGCGATGGTAGTGGAGCTGGGTTAAAGGCTGAAGAGACTGCGAATAGGCTCCAGTAGCACGGCGGCGCGGCAGACCTTGCGTAAGTGTCCATGCCATCGGGATCCGCTGCTTTTTTCCGATAGATTTGCAATCGGGAAACACCAGCTAGGAACCGGAAACGGCGTAATGCTGCTGGGTTAATACAAATCCCTCAACTGCATTCTTCCGAAGCGCATCGTAAAATGCAGGGAAAGTCGTGGATGCTGCCTCCCTCGAAGACACGACCAGGTATCCGCAAGACGCCGCCAGTCAATCTTTGCCCCGAAATTGCAGTGGTGAGCGCGCCCTACTCGCCACTGGCTGCTGTGTATCTTCCACTGCAGTCGAATGTGAAATGCTGCAGTAAACTATTAGGGCTACTTTCGATATCCCCTCAGCACAAACGTTGTAAGAATCCACTTTCGTAGCGACAAAACGCTGTTGCCGTATCCCTCGCGTCCCGTCTCTCTCTATCCGCCACCCCGATCTATCAGGGCAAGATTCCCCGTGCAAGCGGCAGATTCACGGCTGAGGTGCTGAAACGAACGCCCATGCGCCGGCGTGTGCGTCTTTAGTCTCCGACACCCCGAGAAAAATGGTCAATCCATGATCTCTCCCATCGCCAATCCTCATCGAATTTAAAAAAAAAAAAGAAAAAAAAAAAAAAAGGAAAAGAAAAGAAAGAAAAAAAACACCAAAATGTATGGTGCAGAGAAGCGCCCGCCTCAAATCTCCCTGTAAATCGTTAGAGCACCGCAGAGGTTTGCGCTGCTTTGAGCGCGATGGCTAACAGTGCGAATGAACGAGCTTTGAATGAGTTTTGCGTCTCATTCCATTACTAAATCATACCCTGCATTCAGGTCACATTCGCCGTTCTGCCTCAGATTAAAAAAATGATAGTGAGGCGTTGCATCAAATCCATAGGCTACGTCTGGTATCCGGTGCATTGCTGATGGCTGGACGAATGAGAACATTTTTAACAAATGAAACGAAGGAACATCACGAATGTAGCAGCAGACTGCATCAGACGCAAAATATGTGCACAAGATGGTAAAGCATTTATAGACACACTTGGCAAGCAGGAAATGTTTAAAAGGAGATTATAAATATCATTATTAGACTTTAATCGGTTAGGAACGATACACAAAATAACCTAAATCATGTATTAAACGAAGGCTGAACCTGTGGCTCTGCAAAGGAGCGCAGCTACAACTTCACGTAGGGCGACATCTGCTGTTCTGTGCGTACACAGAGGAACACCTTTCTAACTCGGAAGATGACTGTGGGGAATCATGGGTAATAAATAGCTCAAGTTGTAGTTTAATGTATTCAGTTTGAAATGAATGAACAGTACACAGTACAAAGCAGTAGTCCAGGACTAGTGGGCCTAAATTGGGGTGACTTGGGGTTAGAGTTGCACAAAGCACAGTGGTGATAGTTCATAAATTTACCCTTACTGAGATTTACTGCTTATGTGTAGGTTGCTTTCATTAAGTAAATAAACAAATAAACAAACTAACTAGCAAACCAAGCTATAGTGTTTATGACCTAACCTATATAGCCTAAATAAAGGAAACGTGATTTCAGAGATACATGAAATGTAAATATATATTTTACACTTTCTATCAGAAAAACAATGTCTTTAAGTGTTGATATGGTGCATTGTGCCATTGCAAGTGACAGGCCTAATTATAACGTTGCGGTGTAAATAGGTCTTTAGAAACAAACAGCTTTACTGCTCATTTAGCGTGTGTAGGCCAACACTACACACAATAAGGGTTTCATGTCTGTTTCT
This sequence comes from Enteromius unitaeniatus, assembly GCA_032359435.1. Taxonomy (NCBI): domain Eukaryota; kingdom Metazoa; phylum Chordata; class Actinopteri; order Cypriniformes; family Cyprinidae; genus Enteromius; species Enteromius unitaeniatus. The sequence goes on from JAUMHI010000025.1 coordinate 3,991,759, forward strand.
ACATCTAAACTTTAGTAATCATATAATCGCTTTTCAAATCATTGCAAAAAGGTTGAATATTTACGAATGTGTTGAACATAAAGGCATTTAAAAGAGGAAACGCTTGTCCCCGAAAGAAAGGATTTCGTATTTTCAATAAATTAGTGCAATATTTTAATAAAATGTACTAATGTATAAAATATGTAATAAATGTAAAAACATGTAAATATATAAAAATGCCTTTATTGCTATTTTTTCAGTCTATTAAAAAACGATTACTTTTAGTTGATATGTTAAAAAATATGCAGCCTAGGCTATAATATCGATTAAAAGCTGAACATAACAAAAGTTCGACATAAACGCACCCTTTTTGTGGAGTGAAATCAATGCCTGATCACTTCTTCATCTTCATGCTAGTGGTTCAGAAATATGGAGGTGGATTACAAGTTTCTTTATTATTCACAGAGGCACACAACACCAACTGGCTAAAAGCAAAACTGATCGACTATTAGAAACGCAGTGGCGGTTACTGTCCATGGTTCTGAAACAGCGCTGCCCTCGACCTCCCACCGACCAAACTACACTGAACAACAAAGTAAAATATGAGTTTAACGAAAAGTTTCTTTATACGGTACAACCACTTTAATCTGAAAATTAAGCCACGACACAGTCCACGTGTACACGTGACACGTTTAGGCTAGACGTCATCCTAGCTCTATAAAACATTTGATCAGATCAGATACGATAAATAGCTTATCTACGCTTTTCTAAACACTACAAACTCTTGATTATGTTTTAATAAGCTAGTCCCCACTGCAATTTCCAACACCCTTGAAAAAGAAAAGTATTTAAAGGTTTACTGAAGCACCAAAAAGGTCAACAAAGCAGTTTTATCTTGTCCCCTCCCTCAACATGATATAGTTACATTATAAATTTGTCTTATTATTATTTGATTATTTATTGTTTTTATAACCACTGTGACATAAGGACGTTAACAAAACACACATGCATATTACTGTCGCATACACTCTAAATTTAACAACCCAGTAAAAAGGCGATCGTGACTCTAGTTTTTGATTCTATTCTATCTGCATCTTCTACTCTCGGACTAAATTTCACATGAGACATATGTGAAGTAGGTTATTCTCCAAAATCGAAACAGCAAATCCAGCTGCAATAGAGCGACATGAACAGAGTGAGGCGCAAGAGCTTTGCTTTTCCCCAAGCAAAGCGTGCTGACATCAGAGCGTTGAGCTCTTGCGTGCGTCCGTCTCCATGCCACGACTCGCTCTTTCGGTCCATCTTGTGAACGGCGCATCGGTGAAGCAGCACCGCGACAGTGTTTACAGTAGGCCTTCGGGGCTTACAGGTTTTCATCTTTGTTTCTGACAGTGTTCAACTGCGAAGGGCTTGCACAGGAGCTAACGCTCTGCCTGCAGACTGAGCGGGGTAAGATATGCCGAACCACGTCGCTCGTTATCAGGTCTGCGACTTTGGCAACAGCACTGCACTTTACGATCATATGTCATGGTTTTCCGTCTGGTTTTCTTGTTTTTTTGTCAGTATAACAACCACGGAATTAACGTTAGCAGCCGTGGGCAGATATCACAGACTGCTTGCGCAAACTCGTTAACTGTTTACAGTGCTTACAGACAGCGAGGCTGTTAGACTCTGTCTGTTGCGGCAAATCCAGTGTGACATACCGTTAGGAGTTCAAGTTCACCTTAGACCAAAAAAAAATAAAAATAACAAGCACTCCATTAAGTGACGCTCATGACATGGAGTCGACAGTCCCTTTTTCCTTCCCTCAATGTCTGATTTTACGCACTATCATGTGTTAGGCCCATGTCACGGAGTTTACAAGTGCATTAGAAGTTTCAATTGAAAAAATATTAAGTACAAATTAAGAATAACTACTTCAGAAAAGCTTCATTCTAGCAAGCAACAAGCCACACAAAGTTAGGGACCACTAACTTTTATGTTTAGCCCGAGGTAATATTATATTCTTTTTTTATTAGGAAGAAAATCACTTATCTTAGACACTTATCTTTGCCTGGAATGCAAACATTGTTTAGATGCATTTATTTATTATATATTTAACTTATTATATATTAAAATCTCTTTAATTAAAGACATGCATTTGATTTATTAAAACATATGCTAGAATAGACTGGACTTTAATAAATGGGTATTTATTGCTTGAATAGACTTGACATATGTAAGCAACTGAATAGATTTTAGAGCTTTTTCAGAACTATACAGGGCATCAAGTTTATGAATGCTGTTTCGACGTGTGCTCGGTCTACAGAGAAACAGTAAACACTCAACAAATAAATGGTCTGGTAATGTCTATGTTTATTCCATCTAATTGTTGCATTTCTGAATTTCAGTCATTTTCAGTGTTTCTATTTAAGGGCGTGCATAAATTCTGCATGTTCTTTATTGCTTTATTTGAGGACTGAGGAAAATTGCATGCATATGCGTTTTTTTCCCTGTTTATTACCTCTCGCACAAATATACAAACACAAATGCCTGGAAAATGCATGAACTTTTATTGTTATAGTATAGCCCACTGTTGTAATAATATGGAAGTTGAATATACATTTTGCAAGGCATAATTCAGTGAACATATTTTTCTAAATTATACGTATATAAAAGGAGATAAATTCTGTAATGTAATTTTAGTCCACTTTACTGCAGACTGCATGGAGATCCTTTTATAGCTTGCATTGGTGTTGAAACTTTTACATTAAAATATCACTAATGGAGAAGAAAATTGTTTGTTAATAACGATGTGTTGTAGTGTTTTGGGGTTTTTTTTTACGTCCACAGCTCTTTTATGAAAGTAAAAAGGTACGATTAGGCGCATCAGAATATTTCAGTGTGCCTCTGAAAAATGCGTTTTGCTTGTCAAACCCGATAAGTCTATGAAAATACTAATTGTATTTAAAAATTGTATTTGAAAATACTAATTGTAAACGACCACGCTGCTCAATTATTTAAATGTTTTCTAAACTAAATGATTAGAGGGAATTAATTCTTGGATGCGTGAAAAAATAAATAACGTTTATTTTCCAGGGAATTTTAAATGCTTTCAATTTGAATTAAATCACAGAGCAGTTCAATAAAGTTAAAGAAAATGAGTTCAAAATATTAATGCAATTATCCAATACATTTTTGCTTAATGTTTTTGTAAAAATACATGTGGGTATTTTAAAAATGGACACTATTAGTTACAGCTACAGGAAAACAAGCAAATAATCTAATAACTACTAAAATCCAAATCAAAATGAGGCATTTCAACATTTATTAAACGGTTTGCTTTAAAAAGCATGTTTATAAACCAATACCATTATATAGTTTATTTTGTATCACATTGCTAAGCATTAATCATGGAACAGTAAATTAATCATGAGTTTTGTGCGGATTGACAAAGAAAACTGTGACAAACAAAGCATTTATATTTGATTAACATTATGGCTATGCATTTGACATATTTTAGTAAATTATATGAATCTATTTTACTCGTTGAATCTAGTATTTTCTTTAAATATATATATATATATATATATATATATATATATATATATGTATACAAATGCCAAAAACCCATTACTCATTTGCCTATGCTTACGAAATAAATATTATATAATATCTGAGAAACGCTACAGCTGTATTGAGATGAACTGTGTTAGTGTTCACGAGATGTTTAGTTTGAGTACTTCAAGATATATTCTCCTGCATGTATGTAATGGTCATACAACACATATTACTCTTTACCGCTTTGGTAAAAAAAAATAATCCATCACATCTGTATCAATGTAAGTTTGAAAACATATCATTTAATCCTAAAACTCAACCGTGAAGGCCTACATAATTTTCATCAAACATGCCTTGAATACAATATCACAAAATCCTTTTCAGACACGCAAACGTGCTTCATTCTTACATGCAGGCGATGCTGAGGCTTGATTTAATTAGAAACCTTCGTTAATTGCTTACATATTTTACAGGGAGGGTTTTTTCGATGGTAAAAGGAAAACAACTACTAAACAAATATGTACGTATGTAGTTGATTACAATTAATAATTTGCATCTGGTATGACTCCAAACAGCAATGTATGTCAAATAATAGACCACTGCATGAAAATAACTCGCATCGTAGCCTAGATAAGTGCGTAACATAAACATACAGAAAATGTAATAACTCTATACCCGAATAACATTCAACCGCATTAAAACTAAAGAAATCAAATACTGAATTAAGATAGTTATTATAGCTCAAAATCATAGCCATTTAAGGCATTTGCATCAGTGCATCAATACGAATGCGTCTGAAAATTGTATTTCCAAAAACTATTTTTATTTTTGCCATGAAAAAAAAAGCCGAGGTGAAGGATAGCCTAAATGAAAGCATAAACAAACACAACCGGTTTTCTCCTAAACGTTTATTTCATTTTTTGCAAAATGTGTAATTACTTGTCTATTTGTAGGCTAAACAGCAGCGAGATGCGTGATCGATAGCATTAAGATTTATATATATATATCTGTCACTTCGCTTTTATGGAAGACTTGTGCATTTCTTTCCGTTTTTAGCAACATTTAATCTCCCGTACAATTTGAACCACTGTTCAGAAAAGAGTTTTATAAGCTTTAAATGTGAAGAAAAGCTTAAAGGACAACGAAACCTAAGCAAAAAGCTTTTGTGATGACTGCATATAGCCTAGACTAAAATACATTGACAGCAGTGAAAAATATTATATAAAGATACGCGCTGAAGGCAGCACACACTCAAGTACGCAACGAATGGATTTTGGTTTTACTTTCGCTTTGAATTGAATGTATCGTCATCTTCCAGAAAAGACATAATGTGTGGTCAGAGAGTGCAGTTGCGGCGTTAGACCTTCTCTAGTATGAATTTATTCGGATTCTGCACAGGTTTAAACAGCGCTCGTCTTCTCTCCTCACAGAGATCTCGCGAGAGCGGTGGCGTGGCTGCTTGGCAGTAGGCTTGCAGTTAGATAGAGGGAGAAGGCAGGCAGCATCATGGCGGACAGAGACAGTGGAAGCGAGCAGGGAGGAGCAGCCACTGGCCCGGGCGTCGGTTCCATGCACCCAGTGACAGGAGGGGCGGGCTCGGCTTCCGGGCTGCAGCACGAGACGCAGGAGCTCGCCTCGAAGCGGGTTGACATCCAGAACAAGCGCTTTTATCTAGACGTAAAGCAGAACGCGAAAGGCCGCTTCTTGAAGATAGCAGAAGTCGGGGCCGGGGGAAACAAGAGCCGCCTCACTCTCTCCATGTCTGTGGCTGTCGAGTTCCGCGACTACCTGGGGGACTTCATCGAGCACTATGCCCAGTTGGGGCCGAGCAATCCGGACATAGCGCAGGACGAGCCGCGGCGGGCGCTGAAGAGTGAGTTTCTGGTGCGGGAGAATCGGAAGTACTACATGGATCTGAAGGAGAACCAGAGGGGCCGCTTTCTGAGGATCCGGCAGACAGTCAACCGGGGGCCCGGCTTGGGATCCACGCAAGGCCAGACCATCGCCCTTCCAGCCCAGGGACTTATCGAGTTTCGCGACGCGCTCGCCAAACTCATCGACGACTACGGAGTGGAGGACGAGCCGGCGGAGCTGCCCGAGGGAACCTCGTTAACTGTGGACAACAAGCGCTTTTTCTTTGACGTGGGCTCCAATAAGTACGGGGTGTTCATGAGGGTAAGCGAAGTCAAGCCCACCTATCGCAACTCTATCACAGTGCCCTACAAAGTGTGGTCGAAATTCGGCAGCACTTTCTGTAAATACGCAGACGAAATGAAAAAGATTCAAGAGAAACAGCGGGAAAAAAGGGCATGCGAGCTTCAGCAGCAGCAACAAGAGGAGATGCACGGAGACGACGGGGATGAGGATTGATAGTGGAGAGAAACATGCAAAAAAAAAAAATAATAATCCGAATAACCTAAAGAGAAATTCTACGTACTTTGCTGTAAAAAAGAAAAAAGAAAAAAAGAGAGAGATACATAAAAGATACGTAACTGTTTAACTCCAAGGGAGCACTACCCACAAAAAATACAAACCTCCACAAACTGACAGTCCACCATCGCTGGATGTCATCCACTTACCCACCATTAATACAGTAAGCGGCTGCTAAACCAAGTAATAACATTATATATGAACTGTGTTTCCTACTTGACGACAACAGAACTGCGTGTTTCTTTTTCCCTTATTAACCGAGAACTTTTTTACACGTTCCAAGATATTATAAAAAAAAAGTGTTTGCAATGGAGTTATTGCCGAGATTACGAGGAATCGGTTCCTTTACGTGTGAGCTAATGACTTCAGCACAAATCAGATGTTTTAGTTTTTTTAACCAAATTTTCGAATCATCTGAAGAGGTTGTCATGGTAGCCATGCCACTAGATATTCCAAGCATCACCTGAGGGCTAGATAGGAACCCTGATGGGAGGGAAAAATATCAACCTGTTGATTGACAGAGGTACAGGGGTCAGCAGAGCGAGTGGTCGCTGTGTGCAAGCGTCCACCTCTTCACAAACATTCTGAGGAGTATTACCAGTGTATTTTTTTAAATTGAAGTTCTTGTCATGCAGATGATATGCTATGTACTTGTGTCTCGTTGTCATGCACAGTGTATTAAAAAAAAAGGTACTTAATAAGTAAGAGCAATGACAACAGAAGAGGAAAGAGCTCTCGAAAAACCTTTTTGTAACGAAACCGGACCCCTCGATACAAACATACAAAGAGACGTATGAAAACGCTCATGTAGAAAAACATACAAAGTATGATTTTGTGAATCAGATGTATTTCAGTGGAGAAGAAAACAACCCACGTTTTTAGTGGGGGATTTGACAAACAATCTGTTAAAGGGTTTAAAAAGAAATATATAGATATATATATATATAGATATATTATCAGTCTACCAATGAGAGGATGAGTGGCGCCAAGGAATGCTGTAGTTGCATGTTAACCTGTACACAGCCACATTGAGGTGGATTTCTCAATGTTCGTCCTCAAGGACTCATCTCTGTAAAGGTTTCAGTGTCCATAACGTCAGTAATGTTTGGTCAGGTAGTTGAATCAAAACTTGTTTTTTCTTGCAAGGAACGAGTTGTCAGAGAACTACGTGTACATACTAAGATAATATATCAACTCTAGACTGTTTGATCAGACATCAATGACTAGTCTTTTGAAACGAAAGCCCTTTTCCACGAGGGCCCTTGAGGACTTGTATTGGGAGAGCCTGACTTTAATGAAACTTGTTGGGGAGCATACTCTTCAGCATTAAACAACCTGGTGCCTTACAGACTCTGCATGCTTATACACTGGCTGGTGCTTTGGATCTAAGTTTGGGTTCTTGTTCATTTTTTTTTTCGCCTTTCTTTTTCTCGTCTGGTTTTGTTTGGCCCTGGCCCTCCTCTACGCTATTGCATAACTCCTGGTCTGTTCGGCCCAAAAGCAAATCATTCTGATCACAACGAGTGACTCAGAAATCACCTAGGCATTTTTCGAAAACATATTAGATGCTACTTGCCAGACAAAAGGATGTTTAATCCTTCTAAACATACTCCTCTGGTGTGGGGTAAACTTCTGTACGGAAGCCCCTCTGTAGTTTGGCAGTAGTGGGTCACTGTCACAGATCAAAAGCTAAGTCGAGGGGTGTGGCCAGGATTCCCCCCCCCCTTTCCTTTAACTTTTCAGTGTTGCTTCACAAAGTTTAGTTGTTTTTTCCCCCTTTCTCTTCCCAGTGCTATATTTCATTACTGTGTGCAATATTGAACGTGCCAATGTTGGCAATATATGTATATCAATTAAATATATGATTAATATTTGAAAAGCATGTGGCTGAATTCCACGTTTATTTCTTTAAAAGGTCTTTATTTCTTTAAAGCCTTTATCTGCACTTAAAAAAAAAAGGTCTGTATCTGGAAAAGAAACCGAAGTTTCACCCAGGTGAAGCGAACACATAGCAGTTATCTATCCTGTCTGCACTTTTTGTGAACGTTCATGTCATAAACCCGCCCGTTTCGTCTCTGTTCCTCTTGACGTGGGAGGGTTGGGGGTTACTGGAATGAAACGATGGGGGTGTGAAGGCCTTTGGGTAAGGGGCAATGAATATATATCCTTAATTTCCCTACAAATACATACATGGGATGATTCTAATGATGAAGGTGTGTGATGACCTCTTCTCTCTTCAGTAGCACATTGCTTTCCCAGCTGGAGAAAAAAAAAAAAAAAAAGTCTGACCAATGTTTGTTTGAAAATGATCTCAACAAGGAATGCCTTGTGCAGTTATTATTTTTTTTCCTTTATCTCTTAACTTATGTTCCTTCCCTTTGCAAAGAGGTTCATGAATTACTCGGCGGTTATGCGTCAAATATAATTTATGTACATTTTACAAATTAAAAAAAATAAAAAAATGTTAATTTACCCACCTCTCACGAAAAGAATGTTCAATATCAAAGTTTCTGTGTTTTTTTTTCTCATGTGCAACATTTCAGGTAGTGGTTGATGTTGTGGCTCTGACTTCAATGAAGTTTCTCTGTGTACACACAGTTGATGTAGCAGTTTCGAAGGAACAGAATTATGACCTGGACCATGCCGACTAACCAATCTGTAATAACACATGTCATAATGTCATTCTGATGCATTCTCCTTTTCCTGTATCGGTTCTGTTGGTTCCAGTGGTTAACCAATGTAATAATGTGCACTAACAATACCACTACATTTTCTAAGGAATGTGTAATCATATCAAAGTCTTTTATCATCTTATATTTTTCAGAACAGAACTGTTGAGAATATGAGGTAATATACCACAGTATGACCAAAGGGGTCTTCCTCAGAATAACAACCATAATAACATTAGGGTTTTTTTGTTTGCTTGTTTATTGATACTGTTTGAGCTGCAGTTCAACGGCCATTCTGTTGAATGTATCATGAAAAGTCATATACATTTGTTAGTTGAAGAATGAGTCTTATTTTATGTCTTAATTGTGCCTTATACTAAACCTTCATACATGTTCACAAAATATTGCTGCTTTGATTCATCAGGATTTCATTTGAACTGGATCTCTTGCTCTCTTCACGTGTCATATTTTGTTAAAAATAATAATAATAATAATAATAACTGTCTGATCTCTGTTTGGAATAACAGATTTCTGATGTTCTTGCTGCAAAACAAACCAAAGATTTAGTTTTATTTATGTTTCATTAGATAGCATGTATTGTGCTGCAGCAACGTCTTTTAAAACGTTCATGCCCCAGTGCAGATTGGTTTTGAAATTACTATGAAATAGAGCTGCTTATGGTAATACTACATAGGCTTAAGGGCATTAAATTCAGTTTTAAATTACAAGATTGAATTATGAACACATTTTCATTGTCCATGTGATCTAACTTTTACATTTTCTGTAATTGATTCAAAAATTGAAAATTTGATATTTGACAGTTTTACTTGCAAACATCTCATTGCATTCCCCTGCATTAAGTAAGTTTCAATGTCAAGAACATGTTACAAATATATAAAAAACAACTGCTTTTGTTTATTTTCTAAAACTGTTATGTGGCAACAATCACTAATCATGACAGGTCTAGATGGGAAAATAAAATATAAACTTGCTAATTACAAAATGCAATTATAGGGAACTTCATATGCTGAATGAAGAAAAAGACATGGTAATTAACATCCCTTTTTTGTTGACATTTTAGCCTAATTCATTTCATATTCTCATTATGACAATGATACATGAAAAGTTAGACGGTTCCCGAACATCTCAATGTTGCCATCTTCACCAGCAGATTGGATTTTCAATTAGTTGAAGACAACTATGCAAACAGATGAAGACTGGATTAAAAAAAATGAACAATTGCTATATTACTGTATTAGAGCATTTAAAACGCCTTTCTAACCAATAGGTGGTGCTTTTATCAACCGATAATCTGCAATCAAGGTATGATGGCAATGACTTAAAGCAGGGGTCCTGGAGGGCAGGGGTCCTGCTGAGTTTGGCTCCAATCCTAATCAAACATACCTGAAGCAGCTAATCAAGCTCTTACTAGGTATACTTAAAACACCAGTGCTGTGTCCGAAATCGCATACTGCTTAAGTAGGTACTACCTTTAAAATGACTACCCGACCGTTCTATATAGTATGAATGTAGGTAGTGTGAATGGAATTCAGATGTACTACATCCGACATATTGATGTTGTCACGTGTCATGCGTCGTCACAACAGCGCGAAAATGTAAACTTTCAATAAGTCATGCGTTTATTTAGATTGTGTTAAACAAGTGTCATTTAATCACAACAAACAACACTTCTTTTCCCTGAGGTACTTACACTTGAAATGAGCCGCGTCTCCACTCTCTGCCATTTTTCGAATATGATGCCTCCTCTCCCGGAGCCTCGTGGAATAGGAAAGTGTCCATGGTATGCATAACATACAGAATTCGGGTGGAAGCAGTAGGTCATCCTGGTACTTCTCGCCTACTGAATTTCGAATGCTATGAATTCGGACATACTATTCACCTCGCATACTGTTTCTCGCGTACTATATAGTAGGGAAGTATGCAATTTCGGACGCAGCAAAGGCCTTCCAGAATCATGTTTGATGAAGCAATGATGCATCACATTTAAACAATGCATTAAATGTATATAGTTTTTTCTCTTTGGAAAAAGTACATACTTTAATGTACTGCAAGAGTATGCAGGTAATAGAACATGTCATATAATTGTCTTGGTGCCACTTATTTGTTTAGTACATCCTGTCACTAAAAACTGTTCAATCTCTCATCCTGTTAACAGGTAACATCCTGACATCCATACCCTTTATTCATTATTCATCATTGATTTTTCTACCCTACAATGCTTTCTACGATACTGGATATACAAGAAACAACAACACATCACATAAGATCTAACAGCAAAACTGCCATGACATTTGTATGACATGTATTTACTGTTATAATCTTGGATTCCTATATTGTCAAACTGATATAAAAGTCAGCAACTCATCTTGTTTCTTTTTGGAGAATGTAATGTGGTATAGCTATTTAGTAATACAAAATAAAAACAGGCAATTTTCCCATTCTTAAAATGAGTTGCACACTTTTTCATTAGGATTTCCAAGGAGCAAGTACATGATAAGCAATATAAATGCATTAAAATTCCAGTTAAGATTATTAATCATTCAAACCGTTTAATAGTAGCATTTCTCTTCCCTCTAAAAAGGAGCAGCTGGCGTTCACTACTTAATGAACCAATCAGTGTCTTCCTCTGACCTTTCAAGAACAAAGTAGTTTTTCTTTTTTATCGCATTGATCCATTAAAAGGTAAAATATGTGATTTCTGTGCTACTTGCGCCAATGAATTGAAATGCAAATATAACAAGGGGTTTCCTGAACACCATGTTGCTACTGCTCTGTCACACTAAAAATTATGCCCGCCCATACTTCCTTTGACGCTACATTCATTTTGCGAGCAAAGTTAGTCTGGCCAAGCTGCTGTTTTAGAGCATTTCCCCCCTTCAACAACTCATCTGATATCTTGAACTGAAGTAGCATTTAGTTCAAAATTGTTTCTAGTTTTAAATTCTAGAATAAATCTGAGTCATTGGTGAAAAGGGGTTACTGAGATTAATAAAAATATATAATAGTTTTATGCACAAACTAAAGGAAAGCCTCCTTGTTTTGTACCAGATAAATACTGTTTTCATTGTAATGATATAATTTTACTGCACAACCCTCCGGATTACTTGATTCTGATTGGTTAATCCCAACATTGAGTGTTTTAGCCTATATAATGATCACTAAAGTGTATATTTTACTGTAACAGGCTACAGCAACATACCAAGAAATACAAGATACTTATTTATACCATTTAGGTACAAAACGCATCTTTCTACTTTGTCTGTCATTCAAAAATATGTGTATTATGACTAAATAATTTGCAATTACCCTTTAAATTATTTCATTTTAATACATTTAATGTTATCTAGTACATACCTACTTACCCATTCATTTATTTAATTGCTTGTTTGTAATATTTTTATTTTATCTTTTTGGAAGAAAACCATAGGTTAACCATTAATACGCCAAAAAAAAATTTTTTTTACTATAAATTACTATAAATTTGTTTACTATACTTTAACTACAATAAAGACAAAGATTGCCATTATTTAGCCAATGGCAATCTTGCCAGGCCACTTCACATTTACTAGACCTGTAAGTTAAGCGTTTCTAACCCTGCGTCCCAATGTACATACTAACCACTCTGTCTGCCCTAAATAGACTGAAAATTACTAATATAACATGGACTTTAAGACGGATGGTACTATGCGCACGTTGTGTTTCTTTACGAGGTGACGTCGCCAACAAATATGTCATGCAAAATAGTTCTTTTCGCGGATGGTAAGAGGAAAGTTTGACAATGTTGTGTAAAAACACAAGTTAGCCTCAGTTAGTCTAAAATGTCATACCTTAGACCTTCACATTTTCAAAAATCGCATTTTTGTAGTGCTTATTATTTCTTATGCTACGTGAATATTTTCTGTTTGTTTGAAGACAAAGCACCACAGAAAACAAAATATGTAATGCTACAAAACGAACTCACCTAAAGCAAAGTCGCCCTTGATTTCTCTTGTAAAACAGGAACTCCCAGACCAATGTTTAATCATTCTAAAGACAGGTAACCTAGATTAAATGCTATTTGTCTGCTTTTTCGTTTCCTACCCTAAATTAATGACGTGACGCAGTTAATAAAACTATTTTTTTTTCAGCTAACCTCTGGGGTTCGCGCGCTGTTGTGACTCCAGCAGCCAATCAGCGTTGTGGAGACGCCATAGGGGCGAAAGAGTCATTGGTCACGTGGCTTTGGGTTCAGGTGATTGGTTAAAAAAACGGACTGCAGAACTCGGCGTTTAGATCGCGCGATCCGGCACTAGTTGAGCAAATGTGGCTGAGATGAATGGAGACGTCCAAGGTATCAGGTAATGTTTGAGTCATGTTTCAGAGTTCTAGAGACATTTTTAGATGGCAAACTGCTGCGATTAATCGCAAAAAGTGTCGACTACCATCAAAAAGGCGTAACTTCGTCTAGGTGTCTTGTAAGTTTGTTGAGCACGGTGGCATATGGAAATGTGAAATTGTTTTGAATTTACTAGTATCCTGATGCTCAGTGGCGATTGATGTATAATGAAATAGATATCTTAACTAATGTAATATTCAGATAATCGTGATAATCTTATTATACCGCTGTGTAGTTTTGTTCGTTTTGTTTTTAACTATGACGTCCAGAGATCGTCTTGTATTGATGTAACGTTAGCTAGATAACTGCAAAATTTTATCATGGTCGTGTTGGAGTAACTAATTGGCGCCATCTTTTGACTTAGTTACCGCAACTGCAGACCAATTTAGTGTAGGGTTATTATTCATACCCTTGGTAAGTGTGATTAAATAAGGCTGTGAAAATAATTTTGCATTGTTTATCCATCTTTCGTTTAAAAAAAAACTCTAACCTTTTAATAGAAGTGAAAAAAAAATCACATTTGTAAAATAGTTTTCTCAAGTACATAATGGCCACAATTATTGGTACCCCTGAAATATAGTCCCATTCATTTTTTTGTTTGTTTGTTTTTTTTAACACCAGGGTGACTGGAAACGTCCATCCTTGGGTTCCTGTTTTACATGATTAGAAATATGAGGAACACAAAGGATCAGTTCCTTTAATCATTGATCACAATTAATCCGTGATTAATTAATATGTTTCTGATGTGCAGCAAAAGATTGTTGAACTTCACAAATTTCGAAAGGGGCTGTAAGAAAAGTGCGTTAAAAATCCCAATTTCCATGATCAGGGCAATAATTAAGAAGTTCCAATCAACTAAAGATATTACAAACCTGTCTGGAAGATGACATTTGTCCTAATGCGCGGTGAGGAAGAGAGTTTGAGTGGCCAAAGACTCTCCAAGTACCACAGCTGGAGGATTGCAGAGATTACTTGAGTCTTGGGGTCAGAAAGCACTTTAAAAAATGAAGCAGCATCCGCATCACCACATCTTGTTCGGGAGGGTTTCAAGAAAAATTCTCCTCATCCATTCATTCATTCACCCACTCATCTCCATCTTTAATGTTGGGAGCCTATTTTTCTACCAGTGGTCCTAGACATCTTGTTTAGATGCATGGCATCATGGATTCAGTTAAATACTAACATATAACAAATTAAAAACCGACTGTCCGTGCTAGAAATGTTACAATGGGACATGCTTGGATTTCCAACAGGATAATGATCCACAAACAAACATCAAAACAAAAAATGGGTCAATGGGCACAAAACCAACCTCCTGCTATGGGCATTCCAGTTCCCTGACCTGAACCCATAGAAAAGGAGTGGGGTGAACTGACGAGAAGCTGTGAATCTAAAGGGTCCGGAGCGATTCTGGATGAAGGAATGGTGTCTGATCTCTTGTCCGATTTTCTCCAAACTTAACAGGCATTATAGAAGAAAATTCAGATCTCTTATTTTGGCAAAAGGAGGTTGCAAAAAGTACTGAATAAAAAGGTTTAATTAATTAATTGTGGCCGTTGTGCGTTAGAGAAAAAAATTTATTTCACAATATAATTACTCTCCCATTTTGAATTCTTATTCTCCAGTGAAAGGTAAGATTTTTGTACATTTTTTTATTATTAATGATTCAACTAACAGACAAAAGTACTAAAAATCACTAAAACCACAACTGAAATAAAGCTAAATAGAAATATTAATAATAAAAAGAAAAAGCACAATAAAAGTACTGATATTAAAATGAAATCAGGAATTGTAAAAAATTAACCAGAATTCATAATATCAGTGAATACTATGAATAATATTGAAGTAAGACAGAAAACAGTGCAATTTCAAAATGTTTTTGCGGGCAATGTTTTCATTGTGGTTTTCATTCATTCCATAGTGTCCAGATGTGTAGCGCTAGTCTAAGCGCCTCTCATGAGTCAGTAGTGACCTAAATTAGTGTGTGAAGTGTTGGTGGGTGCGGCGCTTTCATTAAGAAGCCAGTTTTGGGTTATCTGTCCTTAGCACAAACCTTGTCTGGTTCAGTTATCTGCTTATCCGTATTGAGCCAAGCTGTAGTTTCTGTTCAGCCTCTTACATTTGTAGTAGGCCTGTTTAACCTACAGTCATACCAGTTTAAACAGTAGCCTATGCTAGCTTTATTAAAGAATCTGCAGCTAGCATACGTGGCTGAACATCTGTACATATTGGACATAACAGATAGTGTGCTTAAGTCTTTAGTGTCAGATCGACAATGAAAACAAGCATAAACTATAGTTGCCAAGCTGTGAACGTTTAAAAGCACTGCTTGAATGTTTCTTTTGACAGTCCTTCAGTTGGATCTGCTCTGTTGAGAGGTGCGCCATCTCGTGGCTGAAGTGTCAAGAATTATAACAGGCTAGTATTTGACCAAAAGTTATCCACATTATCCAAAGCACTATATAAGTAATGTTATGTACTTGTTCTGTAAAGAAATAACAGACATGCGTAACACGAGCCATAGTTAGTAGCCTATGCTTTAGTAGCTGTTTAATATTAGTTTAGATGTTCTTGTCATATGATTTCAGGTCACTATTTCCATTCGGCATGAAACACTTGATTTTTATTCTGTCACTGTAAGCAAAAGGAGATGATTGAGGTTGAAAATGACAGTCCAGAAGTCTAAAACATTTATGTCTAAGCTGATATACAACAAGCATTAATGATGTAATGATGTAACGGTCACTGAGCAAAAGATGTGAGCTGACATTTTTTGGTTATGGTATATATGACTATATAAATGTAAGATGGGCAATGTTTTAGTAATAAACAATTATTTTAACAAAGCACTGAAAAAATAAAAATAAATATATATATATATAAGCACTGAAAGCACTGCGTTAAGCACTGAAATTAAAAAAACTTAATAGTACAAATATAGTATGTATATATATATATATATATATATATATATATATATATATATAATTTAAAAGTTTTTTAAATTATTATTATTAAAGAAGTTTTTTTTTATTAAAGAAAATCTTTGCAGCTTTTTATAACAATAGTTCATAGGAACCTATTATGTTTATATTATGATTTTTAAGAAAAATATAATTACGTATTAATCTTGTTTCATTTATTATTATTGTTGTTGTTATTTTATTTATTATTTTTTTTATAAAGTAGATTTTTGACATGCGAGTATGAACAGTAGTTCATATAACCAGAGGCTGGCACAGCTAAGCTCCATCGGGACAAATGAAGTACTTTATACCTGTTCATCAATCAAATATGTAAAGGAATAGTTCACCCAAAAATGAAAATTCTGTCATTTACACACCCTCTTTTGACTGCTGAACGCAAAAGAAAATAACTCGATTTTTAATTTTCATGAATTTGAGCAACCAACCGTTTTTTTTCCATGCTGTGGAAGTTAATGGGGATCAGCTGTTTGGTGAACATTTAGGTAGTGGCTGTCCCTTTAAATCTCTTTTCTCCCCTCTGAATGTTGCATTTTTATAATCTTGTTCTCCTTCCTATATATTATTTGTGTGTGTGTGTCATTGACCTTAGATTTCTTCTAAAGGTCTTCTTGTATCTGAAATGGTGCTAATTAAGCTATGCACATCAGCAGTGGGAGAAGTAGAAGTAGAAAATAAAGTAGTCAAATGCTTTCGAGTGGCTTGGAATATTTATCCATTAAGATTGGCAACAATGTGCTTCTTTTGAATATTGCTGTGTAATGATTCTTCAGAATTTCTACATTAATGTTCAACAGAAGTAAGTCATAGAGGTTTAAAGCAACATGAGGCTGAGTACATTGACAGAGTTTTCTTTTTTTTAGCAAACGATCCCTTTAAATCACTGTTTTCAGGTCCACTCATAACAGCCCGCTCCTCGAAAACCAGTAGATGGCGCTGTTGGTTAAGCTTCAGTATTTAAACCGCAACGAAGCAAATGCAGCCTACATTTCCATATACAGATAAAAAAAATCGTTTCAGTACGCATTTACAAATTAAAAACCGTCATTTGCAATATATGCAATAAGCACTGAGAGAGAAGAATACCATTAAAACCAGGGAAGCTGAATTTCAGAGTGACTAATGTGTGCGCCCAAAACAAAGAATCACTTATTTATTAATTAACCTGAAGTATCTTTGCAGTCATTACAGCCGTAAAACTGATAACTTTCTGATAAATGTGCCGAGAAAAAAAGAAAAAAAGTTTTATACGCTCGCGCGCCCTCTGGTGTGAGTTTAGATTAAAGCAGCGCGTGTTTGAAAACAATGTAGTTTAGTCTTGAAGGGTGTTTAACAAAATCTTTAAGCTTGTAAATCGGTGTCCTTCCTGTATGTTCATTTACAGTAAACAAAGGGTTACAAGAAAATGACACAGGGGAGTTTTGCGGTGGTCATTGGGAAAATTTCCGTGTGAGAGGAAGTGCCTTATTACTTGACACATTATGTACAGTTGTATTTTATTATTGGCACTGAAAATGCACCGAGTAATGTCAAGATTGACTCATCCTCTTGGGTGTTTTTCTGTAAATTCCTTTGCTTGAATGATGAAGTTCTGTGTCATTTTCTTCTTCTCCTTCAGCCGCCCCTCCTCCTCTCTTCCAAACTCTCTCTGTTAAACAGGATGCTGCTGCTTCGTTTGCAGTGCCAACAGCTGAGATCTGCTTCCTGAGTTTCCCTCCAGCCTGAGAGAGTTACAGGAACAGAAAGGAAGTGTGTGTTTGTGTGAAGGCAAGGGACAGTGTGTAATGTACGTTTATTAGAGAGAGCCAAAGAAAAAAGAGAGAGAGAGAGAGAGCGTACGAGAAAGAGAGACTATGGAATGCTGTGATGTCACCAGCTAAGTCATACACAAAGGCAAGAAGGACACACAAGCACTCACTCTCTTTTGGTAAAGTCTGCCGTGGAGCGTCAGCACCCAGCTGTGAGTACATTTTCCTTCACACAAGCTTTTTTTTTTTTTTTTAATTCTCTTTCCAACTTTGTTTCTGTTTGCCGCCATATCTACACGTTAACTGCAGATTGTTGTATGTGTGGGAAGCAGACATCCATTTTTTTTTGTCTTGGTCCCAACTGCTGTTGTTGCGGTTCTTTTTTGGGTATGATGTGATCTCAGGCTTTTTTAGTTGTAGACGCCTGCTGCTTCTCTTAAAGAGGTCGGAGCATGCAAACTCAGTTGTGGCCAAAATAGGACAATGTTAAAATAGAGCAGAAGTGTCTTGTGAAAGGAGGGGGATCTGCTGATGACAGAAGCAGCGAACCCCCGTTCCTGAGAAGTCGCCTCAGTCAGGCCTAAAAAGAGCTGGGAGTTAAAATATGCTCTTTAGCAGATGTTTCTTAACTTTTGACCACCAAATATGATTAGACGCTTTACAGAAATGCAAAGACAGCTGCATATTTTAATGTGTAAAAAAACTGGTTGTTCTTTGTGAGTTGAAAAAAGTGTGGATTATGAAGACGACATATGTAAAGTTAGAATTTTATAGTTTAATTGTAGGCAAGGCAAGTTTATTTATATAGCACATTTCATGCACAATGGTAATTGCAATAAAAGCATAAAACAAAACATTTAAAATCTATTAAAATTATTTAAAACTTATTTAAAAAATGAAAATAAAACGGTTGAAAATAGAAAATCTTTATACGTAAAATAAAGATTTGATTTAAAATATTGTTTATTAATTAAAAACTACTTTGCGTGAAGTTGTCAGTGATACTTTTTCTAGTAATAAATAGATTTGGTTTTATGATTTATTATTTTAAAATCTATGACTATATAACACATTTATCAAATAAAATAGTCAAAAAATAACCACAATCAATCTCTTGATTGTTATTGTCATTTTTTTTTAATTATTATTATTATTAGAATTTTTTTTTTTTTTTTTTTTTTGGACTAGTCAATAAAGAAATCAGAAAGAAACAATATTATATATCTCTGTAATATAATATATGTGACCCTGGACCATTTAGTAATGTGCATGGCTAAGAATGTCATTTGGACAATTTTTTTAAGCCGATTTTTATTTATTTATTTATTTATTTTACCCTCAGATTCCAAATTAATTGTCATATTCTAACAAACTATATATTATTTAGCTTTTAGATGATGTATTTAAAAAAAAACTTTGTTTTATGGTGCAGTTTAACACATATGGCAACACTATAAAAGCTTATTTTTGTAAATAAATGGTCATTAAAATTTTACGATGCACCCAGATTGAAGCCCTGAAAGCAGTTTTCAAGCTTATCAAAAAATAAACTTTTTTTTTTTATTATACATGCCCCACGAAATGTCTGAAGCTCCACAGGAAGAGAAACGGCAAACAGACTATTAAAGAGATCAAATTGCTTCCAGATGTTGTAATCTGTCATTTCTTCTGACAGCGTGTCCAGTTTATGGCTGCTAATTAGTGATGAGAGCTTGTGTGTGGTGAACGGACCGAGCTGGGCTTCATCGTCTTTACCACCATCATCCTCATTCTGAAGGACTGTTGCTGAATCTCAGAATATAATCAGGTGAACCACACACACGGCCATGCTGCAGCAGATCTTGAACGACATGTACATCGACCCGGATGTGCTGGACGCTCTGAACGACGAGCAGAAGAAGACGCTCTTCCTGAAGATGCGCGAGGAGCAGGTGCGACGCTGGAAGGAGCGAGAGGAGAAGCTGGAGAGGGAGCCACCCAAACCAAAGACATGTGCGTACTGGGTTTATATCGCACCATACAAATCTAAAAATGTCATGTGACCTATGCATCTTATTGAAGCGAGTTCTTCAACAGCCTTTAACACAGTAGAATAAATGTTATAAATGTTGTCCTGACGTTAAAGCACCATAATCATAATGCAACTCATCAGGATCCGTCTAGATTAAAGAACTACAACTTCTTGAGGTTTGATTGTGGGATATTTGAATTACTAATGCAAATCTTTCATCAGTGCATTTTCCAATCCCACATCTGTAAGCCACAGAAAACCGCTCTGGCTTTTTATTGCTGGCTTTAAATGACTTAATATGGTCAGAATCTTAATGTGGGACATGACTCAGTCAGGACCGAGTAGCTGAGCTTGAAAGCCACAGAAAAACATCTTGTGACGTCAGAATAGGTTGGACACAGATGTTTTGACAACAGAAAGTGTTCTGAAACACGAGAGTAATTATACTTGAGAGCTACTGTGATTGATGCGGCCACTGGGAACAAAACGCAAGACCAGACAAGTTTACAGACTTTTGACTAAGAAGGACGTGTCCAGGCATCAAAAGGCAATTGTCATGACCAGTATTAACCGAATCTCATAGTAGTTAAAGGATCTCTTCAGTGTGACACCGAAACACAGTAAACTAGAACTACATACAACATGAGGGTTTTTCCCTCAGTATAAGCACTTTTTAACTTTTAGAAGGTTACAGACGTCACAGATCTGAGACTTTTGTGAGGAGGACAGCTGATACAAGGGAGGAGCAAACGGCTGAGATATGAGAGGAATGCTTCTGAGAGATAGAGGGTATCTGTAAAACAGCAAAAGAGACAGAGAGCAATGAAAAAAAAACAAACAAAAGAACAAAAATTAAACTTTACGTTGCTTAGCCTAAGTTACACCCGTTTAAACTGGTTAGACGTAAAGAGGGCTTCTGGAATCTGGCATACCGGCTTTGTTACTGGAAGAGCCAGAACTTTGACTGATCAACTTAAACTGGATTAGTCAACCAAGTAATTGCAATGCAATGAAAGTTTTAAGTGTCCAAAAAAAATTTGGGGCCACTGGATAACCATTCCCTTTGGGTTTATAAGAAAGTTCAATGCAATAATTTAGGTTGACATGCATCACTCCAGGAGGAAGTCGTCTTTGCGCAATAACAAAGCAGTTATTATCAGGTCCCTGAGTTTCAGACCTCAGAAGAGAACAGCGAGTCCTTTATCTCTTTGAGACAACGGCAGCTGTTCTTGCAGGTCAGTGGTTTCCCCAAGACATACGGATACAAGATTTTGACTGCTACTGTGCGAGCCTGTCCTGTTGACCATGGTGTCTGTTAGCAAAGTGGATACAATTTCAGTAAGTCATTCAAGGATCTGTCACAAAAAAGTACAATGCCATAATAAAATAACACAATCAGGGGTGTCTCTGGAGACATCCTGACCCTTGCAGTGAGCGGAAACACTTCTGTTACTGACCCAGTTTTGAAAGTTCCATTCCCTCATACAGATAACTGCCAACAAAGCAGGAAGTATACAGGAAACGCAGATGCTCATAAAATAAAAGAAAGAAAGATAAAGGGAGAAATGTAGATTTACCAGCTGTTGTGAATAGATGATGCGGTTGTTTGTTTGTTTGTTTTTTTTAAGAAATGAAATATTACACTGCATACTTTGATGTAGCAAAGATTTACTGATTTAACTAAATTGTCAGTAAAAACACTTATTTGAAATAAGAATCCAATATATGTTTGTTGTTTAGTTTTTTTGGTTCTGAACATAATCCACAAAGAAATATTAAGCCGCACAACTGATTTCATCATTAATTATAATTAATATAACTACTGAAGGATCATACTGAAGAGTAATGGCTGCTGAAAATTCAGTTTGCATCAAGTAATAAATCTAATTTTTAAATCTATCTAATCATTTTAAGTTGTAATAAGTTTATGAAATTAGTTTTACTGTATTTTTGATTAAGTTAATGCGACTTTGGTGAGAATAAACATTAATCAAATCAACTCCAAATGAAACAATCGTGTATGTTGAAGGAAAGATCATCTTTAATGTAAGGTTTTGTTGTCATAACCCTATGAAGGCCCAATGTGGATAAAAATAAAAAGTCACAGACCATATTTTTGTATGGCTTGAATGAGCTGGTTCAAAATACTCCTAAAAATATCTACACTTTATTTTAAGTTTAAATATAACTTTAGCTCTCTCCTAATTTGCTGTTCATTAATACTAACATTAACATAAGTAATGTTAGTAACATAAGTTTAGGTAGGATTAGGGATGTAGAATTTTTTAACGGTCACTGAGTAACTGGGAGGAATGATTAGTCAGTGATTATTATGTATTTGTAATAAAACAAGCAAAAGCATTTGTTTTAAACGCGTATGGAAGACTATCAACATTTGAAACACAAAAACAATTGGCTTCTGTTTCTGGTTTCTGCTCATTTGCTCTTCATTTCACATGGTCCTTCTTTATGGCGGCCCGGCCTGTTTGGATTGACATGATCGTGTGGCTGTGTCAAGCTATCACGAGTGTGTTAGTCAAGCTGTTCAACTGGAATCTTGTTGTTTTGCCACAAGGCCTGCAAGAAGAACCAGTTCATCATGGGAGGGTTTCCTTATTTTTTGTCAGAATTCCCCCCCCCCTCTCTCCCTTACACAATAGTAAAAAATAATTAGTAAAAAAATAACATTTACCTTTTTTTGATCCCATAAGCAGTCTTAAATAGTTTTTCAATATGTCTTGCTTTTAACACATTTAATCTCTCTATTATGCGTGAATACATTCATAAGAATATATGAATGTACCCAGGAACAGTAAAATATTTATGAACAGGAATGTGTAAATATTTCTGAAGTATGATAATATGTTTAAATATGTAAATGATAATTACTAATCTAGGCTTATTGTGTTTCAAGTAGGCTTACTACCACTAAGACTCTCTCCTTTTTTTCCTCTTTCTTTGTAGCTAATAGCAAGAGTGTCAGTTGGCTGCTGGGAAGAGATGGAGACGTGCAGGTCATTGTCATTGGAGAGATGGATGAGCTCAAATCCTCCAAGATCATCTATTCAGGGTTTGGAGAGAGAAAAACGGCCAGCGTACTGAACAATTCACAGTATGGATGTTGTTCTATTTCTGAACAAAAACAAATTATGTTTAATGTTATAAACCACCTATAATATGAGGTTTGGTATAATTACAATTTTATTTATTGCACTTATTTAGAGTTTTGCTAATATATAAATCTAATTTACACTACTGTTTAGATGTTTGGGGTTTTTATGCTCACCAAAGGTACATTTATTTATTAAAAATACAGTGCAGTAATCAGTAAAATAGATCAAACTCATCCATTTTAACATATCTGAAATATAATTTATTACCGTGATAGAAAAGTAACATTTTTAGTCTTAAATATTTGTAATATGCTGATTTGGGAAACATTGCATAAAATATTTCTTTTATTCATTTGTTATATAAAAACTTTATTAATGTGTTTATTGTCTTTTAATTCATGCGTACCTCCTGAAGAAAAGGTTAGTTGTTTTTTTTCCTGACCCAGTAGTGTTAATAAATGTGTATAATTTAACCTTTTTCATTCTTGTGCAAGGGGTGTGTAAACATAAGAACACAACTAATGAGCAAACTTGTTTGACTGTGAAGGGCGTATGTTTGTGTGTTGTTTTCACACGTCTCTTCATGTATTTCAGCAACCAGCCAAGCACTTCGAAGAGCAACTTGATAAACCGAACATCAGCGGAACCTGTGCGATCAGGGCGAGAAAACCTTCCTCCTAAAGCACATTCAGGAGTTCAGCTCAACTTTAAGGTGTGCGTTTCTCACGTGCGTGTGTTTGTTTACTTCCACCTTTGCTCAACTCTTAAATTGGTGCCGCTGTGTATTCATGCGGCTGTGTGTGTAGGTGACCTTCCCGTTGCCGCCATTAATCTCGGACACAGCCGAGGGGCAGCGAGACGGACTTTTTTCCACAGGGAGAGTCATCGTTCAACAGCCAAATAAATCACAACCTCCATCTCTCCCTCTTTTTGTGCCTTCCTATCCCCTTTCCTCCTTTTTTCATTCCCTTCTCCTCCATTATTCCTTTTCATCCTTTAAAAAAAAAAAAAAAAAAGCCCGCCCACACCCACCCACCTCTCCATCTCTCAAGCACAACAACTCTTTCACTGCGCAGCTCTTTATTGCTCCATCTCTTTGCTCATGTATCAATATGTTTGTCTGTGTGGGGCCAGTTGGTGTCCATGCAACTTATGCGATAACACCATGTCCTTACCAGGAATGATGCAACAACTTTCCAACCATGCGAAAAGAAATTTGAAGCAGTGTGAGGTGATGAAAATGATGAAAAAAAGAATGTCTTATTCTATTCTTATATCTCATGTCGTTCCAAACCAGTAAGATCTTCGAAACACAAACTAAGATATTAAAAAAAAAAACATCTGAGTGCTCTCTGACCCATCATAGACGGCAGTAAAGCTGCAGTGTTCTCAGGTCCAGAAACACAGCAGGGATATCGGTAAAATCGGTTATTGATAAAATCAATTGAACCATTTACAGTTAAAACTTTACGTTATTTTACAAAACTACAAGAATACTTTTCGTGAGCAAAGCAAACCATAGTAGCATAATTTATTCAACAATTCTTCTCCCAGAGGAACCGTCTTCTGCCATTTTGGAGAGTACCTCAGAACATAATCAATACTCTCCAAAATGGTGGAAGATGGTAACTCTGGGAGAAGAATTGTTGAATAAATGATATTACTGTTTTCTTTGCGCGCAAAAACTGTTCTCGTAGCTTTGTAAAATTTCAGTTGAACCACTGATGTCATATGGATTATTTTACAGATGTCCTCGCTTCGTTTCAGGACCTGAAAATATTGCTGTCTATGGAGCTCTCAGATTTTTTTTTTTTTTTTTTTTTTTTTTTAAATATTAAGATGAATTAAGGTGTTACAGGTTTGGAACGACTTGAAGGGAGTAATTAATGACAGAGTTTTCTTTTGTGGGTGAACTAACCCTTTAATGTGTGTGAGGATCTCGTAAAGCAGTCTAAGGTTTTCACTCTATATGTGGAAAACTCAACACCTTATCTTTTCTGTTATACTAAGTTGGGTGTGCGGGGGGGGGT
>JAUMHI010000025.1:4016758-4088694 GCA_032359435.1 Enteromius unitaeniatus
GTGTGGGGGGGGGGGGTTCGCACTAGGGTTTCCATGGCAACACCGTGTGCAGCAAACGCACTCTTGGGAGGAGATGTGCTGGCCAGTATCACCACACTATGATCCTCTACTTGCTAAACGCAAACATCTGTCCCTGTACATTGGCACATGTGGCTCATGGCTGCCAATTAGTGAAGAGCCACACAAGTCACAAAAAACTAAATTGAGAAGAAGAAACACAAAATCTGAATTGTTTTTTAACTGATCCAAAGTAGATGGGCTGATAGGATTATTTCAGCAGCTTTTGTTATGATAAATTGAAATATAGTGTGGAAGAGTTTTGCTCAGTCTGAAGTCTTTTTGTTTTCACAGGACAACATTGACAAAGAATTAAGGACTCTGGCGCCTCCACAGGTGCGTTTTTGGTATTGCAGGTTTTGTCACAGCACAGTACTTGAAAATGAGTGTGGTCTATTTTAATATTTTATTTAATATTCTACAGATGCCTGTAAATGAAGAAAAGCCATCAACACCTTTAGAAAATGTAAGTACCGTGATTCTTATGTTTATTAGAACAAGTATATTTTATTAGAACTGTTTTCAAAGACACACCTTTCTTATAAATCTCATCTTGTATAGAGTCATCTTTCTTATATACCTTCCTTAAATATATCTGTGATGAAAATAACATTGGACATAAAAAAATAAATAAATAAAGGCATTCCAGTAACTAAGTCCCTTTTCATTGCTATTAAAGTGAAATAAGTGAACCTAAACATAAGAGCTAATTTAAATGCTAATTTGTGTGTGTAGGTATATGTATGTGTATGTAACTTTTATAATATATATATTATTTCTGTCTGAAACTGATTAAATGCATCCAAAATAAAAGTTTTGGTTTACATAGTATATTTGTGCAAATGCATGTATATTTTTAAAAAAGTATTAAATACGTTTATATGAATATAAATACAAACATGTATGTTTATACATATATAATAAATATACATAGTACACACAAATCTATTATGTAAATAAAAACTTATTAAACATATTTGGATGTGATTAGTCATGATTAATTGTTTGACAGCACTAAGATATATATATATATATATATACACTATATATCTTAGTGCTGAACATAAGCTGAGAATAATATATATAATTTAAATTTTTTTTATCACCTTTATAATAAGTTATAATTGCAGGATGTTTTTTATAACTTATAATGTATAGTTGATTTCACCATCTTACAGTATTTTTTTTTTTTTTATAAAATAAATAGCTGAAGATGTTTGTATTGAGCTTCAGATAATATAATGCATGTATTGTTACTTTATAATACATGAAACTAATTTAATGTTACCAAAAATCAGTTTCTTGGATTGAAGCAGGTATAGAAGTTTTTAGCACAGGGAGTTGAAACTCTTTACAATTCCAAATAATTTTTCAAATTCACAGACTGGTTGGACTGATGTGATATGCTATATGACCACAGAGATCTCATTTACGTCACAAGCCTCTGGAAAGTCCCGCCATCTAACAGCCTCTGTTCATTGACATTACTGCCATTTAACACAGAGCACATCGGTGCTTTTTTTTCAGTTTTAAACTGAAAATAGTTTATTTAAAAAGAATAAGAAATATTTTTTCTGCACTCTTGCACTTATATTAAATAAATTATAAATATACTAATTTAATTTAGTTATTGGTTATCTAATTGAATACACTTTGTTAATAATGATGATAATAATAATAATAATGCAATAAGTAAATAATTATTTTTGTGTTAAATACTGTTAATTTTGTAAATAAAAATGGGTTAGCATATATTTGACTCTACACTGTCTACACTGACACCAACACACCCCACAAAGTTTCAAATTTTAATCCGGTTTCAGTGTAAACATGTGTGTGTGTGTGTGCGCGCGTACGCGCAAAGGAATGTCCTCCCCAGAATGTCAGTGGTCTCTTCTGGCACTCTGCTCCAGTTGGAGGGGGGCTGGAGGTCAGAGCAGCTGTCCTTGTGCTCTCATCTTGAGATCCTTTTACCCTCAGCTGTCGCTCTCTGCCACTCGGATCACACCTGTCTCAGACTCTCGACCCCATAACAGCTGAACACAACATAAACTTTAAACACTGTTTTAGACAAGCATGCAAAAAACGAGTTATTTCCAATGTGTCTGCTTTTCAGCAAATCAGAACATGTCGAGCAATTAATATTCATGAGCAACCTGATCATTAGTGTCCTTCCTATTTTTCTATCATTCCCACACCCAGAGGAATAAAACTCATACCCCCAGTTTCACAGACAAGGCTTAAGCTAGTCCCAGACTAAACTGCATGTTTGAGCTGTCTGAGATGAAAACATCTTGCTCTCACATATCTTAAAACATGTCAGCGTCATTGTTCTGTGTTAAGATGCACACCTGTAATATTTTCTTTATAAGGCATTTTTGTAAAAGTTGCTTAAATATCTTAATTTAACTAATGCCTAGTCCTGGCTTAAGCTAAGCCCCGTTTGTGAAACCAGGCCATAATGTATATATGTGAGCCTAATTGATTGAAATCTATAAGATGAAATGCTGAAGGAGAGTATGGTGCATTGCTCTCAGTGTGTGGCCTGTGTGTCAGAGAGCAAGAGGACAGGCAGGCTGTGTGTGCTCTGCAGGAGGACCTGAGAGAGCCCAGGGGCTGATTTGGGTCCCTGAGTTCTTCAAGAGCAGATGGTTGATAAAGTTGATCAGGGAATTAAAGCGGGTGAGACGGCGCGCCTGTCAGTCACAGATGGATGGGATTGTGGGACTGTCCCCTGGGGTTGGGGCAGGGACCTCTCTTTCCCTCTTTTTTCCATTTCTCTCTCTTTCCATCACAGATTTATCCCTTAATATCCACAAGCCCCTGGGCAGGGCAAGTCCTTGCACATCACGCGTTTCTCTTCCATCTTGTGTGAGTGTAAACACTAAACTGTCTGCTTCTTACTGTCCAGGCTTGCAATATCTTTGGCTGTTCCAGATGCGTTTTTGTTTTATTTTATGTTTTATTAGGCTGTTTTGTTTCATATTTAATTTATAAGCTATTTTATGTTTTGTTTTTCAGCAAAGATATTCATTCAAAAGCTGTTAGTAAAGCTACTAGGATATTTTATTGGCTGATCTATTTTTTTTTTAGACTCTCTCCTTATTTTTTTTCAATTTATAAGTTGTTTTATTTGAGCTCATTATTAGGATACTATATTTTTTTCAGATTGTTTTATTTTAGGTCATTTTCTAGGCTATTTTTAAGTCATTTATATGTACACACACATACACAATTTTTCACTCTTTGTTATATTGCAGCTATTTGCTAAAATTATTAAATTAAAAGTTAATTTTTTTCCTCATTAATGTACAAACAGCACCCCATATTGACAGATATTGCATATATATATTGCAGATTTATTAAAGAAGAAAAACTGAAATATCACATGGTCCCAAGTATTCAGACCCTTTGCTCAGTATTTAGTAGAAGCACCCTTTTGATCGAATACAGCCATTCCCAGCCGAGTCTTTTTGGGAAAGATGCAACAAGTTTTTCACACCTGGATTTGGGGATCCTCTGCCGTTCCTCCTTGCAGATCCTCTCCAGTTCTGTCAGGTTGGATGGTAAACGTTGTTGGGCAGCCATTTTTCTCCTGAGCACTCTGGATAAGATTTTGGTCCAGGATATCCCTGTACTTGGCTGCATTCATCTTTCCCTCAATTACAACCAGTCGTCCTGTCCCTGGAGCTTAAAAACACCCCCACAGCATGATGCTGCCACAACCATGCTTCACTGTTGGGACTGTATTGGACAGGTGATGAGCAGTGCCTGGTTTTCTTCACACATACCGCTTAGAATTAAGGCCAAAAACTTCTATCTTGGTCTCATCAGACCAGAGAATCTTATTTCTCACCATCTTGGAATCCTCCAGGTGTTTTTTTAGCAAACTCCATGCAGGCTCTCATGTGTCTTGCACTGAGGATAGGCTACCTCTCTCACCAAGGCTCTTCTCCCCCGATAGCTCAGTTGGGCTGAACGGCCAGCTCTAGGAAGTTTTCTGGTCGTCCCAAACGTCTTCCATTCAAGGATTATGGAGGCCACTGTGCTCTTAGAATTTTTTTTTGTAACCTTGGCCAGATCTGTGCCTTGCCACAATTCTGTCTCTGAGCTCTTCAGGCAGTTCCTTTGACCTCATGATTCTTATTTGCTCTGACATGCATTGTGAGCTGTAAGGTCTTATATAGACAGGTGTGTGGCTTTCCTAATCAAGTCCAATCAGTATAATCAAACACTGCTGGACTCAAATGAAGGTGTAGAAACATCTCAAGAATTATCAGACGAAATGGACAGCACCTGAGTTAAATATATGAGTGTCACAGCAAAGGGTCTGAATACTTAGGATCATGTTATATTTTGAGTTTTTCTTTTTTTAATAAATCTGCAAAAATGTCGTCAATTCTATGTTTTTTCTGTCAATATGAGGTGCTGTGTGTACATTGAGGAAACAAAGAGTAAAACATTTAAGGGGGTCTCAATACTTTCCGTACCCACTGTATATATAAACATTAATTCATTAATTAAACACACACATATATACATACTCTTTTTTTTTTATATATATATATATATATATATATATATAGTATATTTGTAGCTGCTTTATTTTAGGTTATTGTTATGCCACAATGTGGTTTAGTTCAGACTTCTTCTTTTCTTTTTCTTTTTCTTTCCTCTTTTTTATTTATTTATTTATTTATTTTTAAATAAAAAATGTGTTATTGTTCCAAACTTAACTGCTTGGGAGAAAAACATTACTGGGTAATCATCTTTGTCTTAAATATTCCTCTTAAAATTCCTTATGAACAATATAAGACAGATGAGAGGCTTGTTGACTTGATATGAATCATAAACCAGGTAATTTGGCTTGGGAAGAATCTAATATTTGTCTTGATAGTCAAATCTCTGCTCATGGACATGTGAGATAGCTGTGGTCAGTTTCTTGGCAGACAAATCAGAGAAGCGTGAGAATTTAGCTGAAATTCCCACTTGCTGTAGATTTAATCTTGTATAGTCTACGAGAAATAATCAAGACATTAAAAAGATATCATCTGTGGGTTTTCTCTCCATTTCCCCTATGGGAGGATTTAAGACAGTAACATAGTACTCATTTAAAAAACTGAAGCTGGATACACACTTCAACTTGTACATCTTTTATAAATGGTTTATTTGTTTCTATGGCAGGTATCCCATCAGCCTCAGGAGTCCAAAGAGGAGGCTGAGTCAGGTCACTTAGAGGATGACTCAGCACTCTTGTCCTCAATTTGCTATCAGGCCCACTCGAGATCTTGCCTCCTGACACCCTCGGCTCTCAGCAGACCTGGCTATACAGACACTGAGGACAGGACGACCAATCAGCTGCCTGACACCTCCAGACTCCGTCCCCAAGACACCCCCAAATCACAGATCAACAGAGGTGAGAGTCTGCTGTTTATGAATCCTTCCAGTCTCCCAGTGTGTGTGTAAATATATATATGTATATGTATGTCTGTGTGAATTATTATATATATATTTTCAGATAAAGAATGTATAATTCCTTAGTCATGGAAAATTTATGCTGATCTTTCTTTTGCTAATCTGAGCATGAATGGTTTTATTTGACTCTGGCGTCAAATTCACCGTACACTGGTTTTCATGACTTTTACAGTAAGACATTTAATTTCATTCACTGCAGTTTGTTTTGATAGCGAGGAAGTTTTAATGAGTTTATAAAATAATCTGTTATTACGTCCTCATCAGAACCTCTCAAAAAATAGTCAAGATCATATTTCACCCCAAAATAACAGCAGTGAATAAATGATATTTAAAAAAAAAACAAAAAAAAAAAAACACTTTTTTTGTAGAACATACTATAATATTGTAGAATGTAGAACAACTATAATATTGCAATCGTATAACTCTTGTTTTACTGTAATGCAGTCTTCGTTTCCTTTACAGTACAGGGAATGAGAATTGGAGGGAGGTTTATTTTCATACCTGGGGCCTGTTCCATAAAACAAGTTTACCAAATAAGCCAGGCTTATGGCAGATAGTCTGACTTATTTTAATACAAATCAACTGGCAATAAGTCAGACTAACGAAAATAAGCCAATAAGCCTGGTTTATACTCTAATCTTGGTTTATGGAACAGGCCCCAGGTCACTTTTTATTATTATTATTATTATTATTATTATTATTTTGGGGTTAAATACTAGACATTTTTTGTCGACCTTCACAAGATCACCATTTTACGAATAAAAATTTGATATGTAAGAACAAAGTCTTTTTACTGGAAGCTTTATGATATGCCAATGGTTTTTTTTTTTTTTGGTTTTTTTTTTAACAACAGGAATAAAGAGTTATAAAGTCAGAAACAAATGTCTCTGAAATATTATAGGTCATTTCCTTGGCTTATCACTTGTTTGAAATCTCTTCTAGCTTATTTTAAAAACGATATCTTGATCATCTCCTTGGTGGTTTTTAATGACCATTTGTTCTAAACACCATCCTAGTGGTGTGAATCACCTCAACAGATGTTATGACTCACTCAAAAAGCTCAAATTACGCCATCCAGTGTGTGTTATTACGAATTGCACCTTTACAGTATCTATCGACGCCCCCTGCTGGACACACACACGAAAGGCAACCTATAAACTCTCGCGTTACCTAGGCCAGGTAAGGTTAAATGAGCACTTTTTGAACATCTAAGATCATCCGGTCCGCATGTTGTTCTAATTCGATGCTTGTGAAAAAGTAATGAAACCGTAGAATGTGTGGATGATTTCATGGGAATGTTTCGTCAGTGGGAGCGTTTAACTTTGTAGTAGGATCAAGAGCGTGTAAGTCACGGGAATGTGTGCGAATTGCGTGTATGCTCATCCTGGCATGTGCGTAAAAGCAACAGCTTCCCACAGCTGCTCGCTTCGTCTCTGCATGCACGCGTGTGTGTGTGCGTCCCTTCTCTTCACCTTCAGAGGGAAGGACACACATTCCAGCGCTGCTTCCCGACTCTGGCCCTGGGCGACGCTCGGCCGGAGCTGATAAGTGACAGGCCCCCCAGCCTCCGCTCGGCCCCCCTCCCCACCTCCCCCTGGCAGCCGTGACCCCCCCGCGGCCTGGCTCAGCGCACAGACGTGCCGCTCCGGAATTCTGCCCTCTGCCCCACTTCTAACCCCCCTCTCTCGTTCTCAGAGGTGGGGGCATTTAAAGAGATAGCGTGCTTTTTAGCGGCTCATCTGTTCTGTCTGCATATGGTGACTGTGAAATTAGAAACATCCCGTCGAATGCGTTCTCGCTTTCACGGACACGCTCGGCAGTTATTGACAGCGCAAACAGAGAGCGTTTTTCGTTGAGATCAGGTGCTTACAGGCTTTGTCACAAGTGATTGCACGGTGGGGCCGGCGGGGGCAGCTCTGGCCGGCCTGGACAGAGTTTGGTTTCAGCTTTTTTTTTTTTTTTTTTTTTGATGTGACAGCTCTGTGAAAGCGTCTCAGGTTCGGAGAGGTGATGGGAGAATGGAAAACGGCAAACGGCGGCGAGCGATGAGGGAGAGAGGCGTAGTCGTTACGCTGGTGTCAGCTAACAGCGGGGAGTTTGTGTGTGTGTGTGTGTGTGAGAACAGAGTCACGGACAGGCACGCAATCACACATGCGTGTGTTTGTAGGACACGGAACGGACTACTAGTGGGGCGTGGAAAATGCGGTGGAACAAACAGCTTTAGATCACGAGTGTGACTCTGAGAGTGTGTGTGTGTGTGTGTGTGTGTGAGAGAGAGAGAGAGAGCGCCCCGCACGCATGTGTGTCCGCTTCAGTCGCTGGAGCCTATCCAGGGTTTCCGTGGCGACCACACAACACAGTCAGACAATCAGTGGCAGGCCCACGCAGTGCGGCGAGAGGACATTAACACAGGAACCACAGGTCAGGGGCCACGGGGGAGGGAGGGAGGGAGGGAGGAAGACACAGAGAGAGAGAGAAAGGGAGGGAGGGCAGAAAGAGGAAGATGGGGCAGGACTTGAGAAGCCTGACTTAAAGTGTATGTCATGAAATCCTTCAAACACATCTGGGTCATATTTCATCCCCAATATATTAATATATTTTTGAAGGGAATTTTCTGGACCATCAAGATTTTATTTGAATACTTTATTAGAATTATTATTAGTATTAGTATTATTATTATCATCATCAAACATACACAGTAATAATGTTAAAAATTGTAATGATCTTAAAGTCTTGAAAGATTAATTCGATCAATAAAAACAAATATGGAGTAATACAATTCTAAAATACTAAAACTCTAATGGGAAAATATATTGCTATTAATAATTATAATAATAATAATTGTTATAATAATGGGGAAAAATCTGAATTACTGTTATATATTTGTATTATTATCTAGATAATATATATATTATTAAAATATTTTTGAAGATAATTTTCTGGACCATCAAGATTTTATTTGCATACTTTATCATTATTATTATTAATAATAATCAATTAGGAAAAACCTCAATTTATGCTTTTTTAAAATCAAAATTTAAAACATTATTATTGTTATAATTGTTTATTTTTTATTTATTTTTGTTTACTGATTCAAAGGTTTAATTGTTTTTTTTTTTTATTATTTTATATTTATTTAATTAATTCTTTTTGGACCCTTAAGATATTGCATTGCATTAAGACATCTTTCCAATAAATAAGCAGTCTTACTACTCTTTAAAATAATTGTTTTAAATGTATATAAATATCTGTTGTATCATCTTGATTTTTTTGTACATGATTTTTCTTTATTTTGTCAAATGCAAATTTACCCAAGTAACAGGTTAATGGCAGAGATAAGGGGGAAAAACAAGGGCATAAAAATGAGACTGATTTAGTTAGTGTCTGCTTTAAGGTTGATGTTTTGTGATTCAGTACTGGGACATTTCCACTGACTTAGCCACATGTGGGTTTGTGTCTTTGACCAGTGTGTGTGTGTGTGTGTGAAGATGTGTTTTGAGGAGAAGGAGTTTGTGAGGGGTAAAATGTGTGTCATAGTTTGTGTGTGTAAAGGAGAAGGGGTATATGTGTTTGTGAGAGCGAGCGAAAGAGAGCGAACGCACTCACACATCTGTGTCCCCTGGGGACGTGGCTAAAAATAAGCAGCTCCTCAAGCCTTCTGGTGTCTGAGCAGCGTCTGTCTGCTCTCCGCCGCCATCCCTGCGGCCCTCCTCTCCTCATCTTCCATCCCTCCATCTCTCAATTACACACACACACCGTATAACCGCACACTCTTACGCACCCATAACCGTGTACACAAACACACACACACACACACCAACTACACCCAGCTGCGTCCCTGCTCTACTTCCTGCGCCGACGACCTCCGGTCTGGCAGTCTGCAGCCCATGAAAAAAGAGCCAGAGACACTGAAAAGGGGCGGGGAATAAAAAGGATAGAAGAGAGTGTGAAGAGAAGAAGCGAAAAAATGAGCGAGGGAAAAGGGCAGAAGAGAAGTGTGAGAATGTTTTGAAGTGACCTTCAAGGTCCGTTTTTGTAGGTGACAACAAGTCCTTGTCTCATCGCACTCTCTCTCTCTCTCTCTCTCCATTTGCAGGTGATTTCCGAGTGGTCGCTGCCTCTAAACGAGCGTTTTCTGTGGATGTGGGGTCTGAGGTAGTTGAGGAGAGCTGTTTGGGACGGGGACGAGTTGCTCAGCTCATGAAAACCTTCAGTGTGTCCAGTGAGTCTCCGCCCTCCGGAACACCACCCCGTGGCAACAAACCTCCAATTCCGGAAAAGCCAACCCACTTGAGGCCCCGCCCTTCACCCTCTCTCAGGTAAACAAGGGACCAACCCCAAGGGACGCAAGCCAGGGGTCTTCTTCAATGGCTACATTTGAAGGGTGTGGGTGCTTAGCCTCTCTCAGGAACTTGAATGTTTTGTTACCAAAGTGACGTAAAGTAATATTGCAAAAAAAAAAAAAACATTACTGTTTCTTCCTATTTTTATTTTTTACATGGTATGAGTGGTTTGTAAAACTATCCAGCAGGAATGAAACATCCGTCATATTGCTACATGGCTCAAACTTTCAGCAGTACTGTTGACCTGGCTGTATCAATAAACTGTACTCGGATGCATGTTTACAAGTGCGTTTCTGTTTTAAAGGTTCACATGAAATCTTAATCACTAGTATAAGATTGAGAAAACTCCAAACAAAACCAAAACATGCTAAACCAAAGTCAACCCATTAGTCTGTTTTATATGTTTTGCTTCCTTGCATCATGAAAGCTGGAGCATGTGTGAAGGTATAAGTGATCCAATGATATGTTTTTGCTTTGCAAATATCTAGAGGGCAGGGTGGTCAATAATATGCCCATGTATACTGTAAATGACAAGTTCTACATAGCAATTAAGATGATGAGAAAATGGCTAGATTGAATTGCACACACGTTTTGCACAGTATTTACTCGATACACTAAAAATATCACAAAGAAGGTTAGATTTTGGAACTGACACTATCATGGAATGAGCAACATTGCCAAATATCTGATATATAAGTGCTGTTTTTTTCATAGCCGTACCTTTACTTTGAGGTTGATGGACTTATATTAAAAATGTTCCATTATTGGTAATCAGGTCAGTAGGGCAGCAGTCACTTTCATGTATTTTGTTTTCTCACAGTCACATTTGCTTGCACTTAATTCTGTTTGTTACGTGTTGTGATCTGGAAGAGTTTATATAATTACTCTGTATAAAGCTTGAATGTCCTGTCCACACATTCAGGATAAGTGTGGGATATTGCCTCTGTAATAAAATGATCAAACCTCCTTCAGCTTCTGGTTACAATTTTGTCCTCAGTGGCTTTGACAGACTTCAGGCTGTGTTTATGTTCAACATGTGCTTATGACAAGCATTTACTGGAGTCATCTGAGGTCAAGTCATGCAGCCAAGAACATTTCATATCCTCTTCACTGCACATCTAATCAGAATATATTATGGTTTTTGTGCAATAAATTACTGTAAATCAAGCATGAAAGAGCTGACGGGCTTACAAGTTGTATAGATTGTAAATATTGCGCACATCAAAAGCCTTTTAGCTGTTTTTGGTAATCTGGCTATAGAGTGAGCTCTTCTCTCGGATGCCCCCTGCTTGTTGATCACAATAAAACAGAGAAAACGAGTTTAAAAAAATAAGTGAGGGTTATCAAGATAAAAGTACACAATAACACTTCATGTTTGTAATAAATAAATCGTGAGGGAGTTTACATAGTTCTACTATACTTGTTATCACTAAAATCTACTTACAGTAGGACTTACTATTTGAGAGTATGCTGGCTAACAAATGCCTTTGCCTTTGAGATGCTCTTTATTTTTCCTAAGTGCGTGACATCATCTAGATGTTTGAATGCATCATAGGCCCTGTGTGATCTCACACACTAGCTCACTAACCAATCAAAAGATGCAGGCAAATGGAAACTCAGTTGGCGCGCAGTCCTGCAACAGTGGATGCAACAATAGTATCGGCTGTTGTCCTATGCACAGAGACATCGGTGAGTTGTTTCCAGGCAAGTGCGAGAGGCCCCTGGCATACAGAACCCCCCACCCCCCTGCAAAGCCTGGCCACTGCCGACAGGGCCCTCTGATGAGCAATAAAAAGGGGCCGTTGTTGCCGCTGCCGCGGAGGGAAGATGAGACGGATGCTTCTGTTTTTCTCTCCATGCATCTATCTCCTGATGCCTACAGAAGGAAAAAGAAGAAAGAAAGAGGAAAGGAAGCAAAGCGTGGCGTTCTGGGGCGTTACACCCCCCCCTCACCCTTCTACCCCAGAGGAGCTGTGTTGAGGAGAAGAGAGGGGGCCTGGGCCATGTGATAGGGAGAGCATGCGGGCACGGTTCGGCCCCCAGGCAGAGGGAACGGGGTCTGCTGCATGATTAATCTGGCTGAGGGCAGGAGGACCGCCACAGGCCTGCCGCATTAACTCCCTGCTCTCCCACTACACACACGCACAAACAAAAAACACACACCCACAGAAAATCTGGGTTGATGGCCAGTACGTGAGCCAGTGTGTCCACCTGCAGCAGAGGCAGGGTTAGTTTGTTTGGAAAGTGGAGCGAGCTTTTGTTTTTGCCACAGGCTCAGTCTCGCCTCTGTCACATGAGAGGCTGCACGCGGGAAGTCACAGGGATGTTTGTCTATTGACATGCTGCTTGGACATGGTCACTGGATGTTAAACTTGTGCCTCGGAGCAGATAAGAACATCCCAAAAGAAGAATAAGACAAGAAGAGGTCTATTAAGGATATCCTAGTATTCAGTAAGGTGGTCATTTTTGATATGGTTCTCCATTTATCTCTCACTGCTTGTCTTATTCTACTTTTCATGCAACTGTGTTCTGTGTTGAACGAGTTTCATTACATATAAACTCATATTTATGATACTCAACAGGTTGTTCTGCTGGTTAATTGAGGTCAGTCTAGTTCTCAGTTTACATATGCAGCATTGGAGCTCTTCGGTCATTTGCTGAGACTCCGGCCAGCTCCAGGTCCAGGCAGACAGAGGGTTAAACTCCTGCAGTCCGCGCCGCATTAACTGGAAAGGAATGAAGTGTCAAGCGTGTTCTCACCGCAGCGAAACGGTCGAAACCCTGCCCCCCCCACACACACACACACACAGTCATCCACCCCCCACCCCCAGCAACCTCCCACAGCCGTGACCAAATTATTTCCTAGCCTCCCGAGATTCGCCTCGCCAGACAAAAATCTGCAGCGCAGCCCTGATTCAGTGCACAAACACGCAGCCTCCCTCGTCTCTCAACGCCTCTGTGCCGCCACTTTGAAGAAAATGGGCCTCCTTTTTTTAACGGGCCTCCGTTAGGACAGCTCCGTCTGTTTACACTCGACAGATTTAAATGCTCCCAAAAATGGCACCCACAAACAACTTGGCTTCCTCAATGCGTGAGGGCCAGTTCAAGAGCTCGCTTTTTGTTCACCCTCCCTCTCTTTCTCTCCCTCTTTCAATTTCACTTTTTCTCAGGTTTGGACTCGACACATATAAGCAAGAAAACCCCAAAAACTCCAACTGATAGTAGTTTTGAATTTTAACAGTAGAGGTGGGAAACAGGGTAGGGTGTGTGTGTGTGTATGGGGGGGGCGTTGTACAGTGAACCCCACCAGTCCACACAGCCCTGCCAAACTGCTTTAAAAAACCCTGTTTTATTTATAGTGCACTGTATCCATGGCAACCAAAGAGGTCAGGCAAGCCAGGCCTGTGTTTCACCCTGCTCTAGGGATTAGGATTTCACAGAGGTTCTCTGATGTGCAGAAGGTGGGCTGGAGCTGCTCACCAACTGAACGCCATTGACTAGTGGGAAAGCAGAACTCTCCGGAGTCCTGAGGAGAGGTTGGAGAGCTGCAGTGGGAATTCTGAGGAGAGAGAGTGGGTGGGGGCTTCAGCAGACTCACGGAAATGGAGAGAAGTGTGATGCCAACCTTAATGAGCTGGTCTAGGCTCTGGAGAGCAAGCCGGTAGTGCTCGATTGGGGTTGTTTTTGCTAGTTCTCACTGATACCCAAACCAACTGATACCCAATCCAACTTTACGGCTGTTGGCAAAAGCAAAGCCATAAATATTTACCACAAAAATTGGTTCCAAGTAGTCTTGTCAAAAGTACTTCGGTACCAGTCGATACTAAAAAAAAGTTACAAATGTGACAATGCCAACAAGCATTTTGAGCACTGTTAAGCAGATTCCTAAACACCTCTGATTGGGCACTGTGGTCACGTGCACAACAGATCTGACTCTGATTGGGCACAATGATCATCACTTTATGCTCTTCACCTCTTTACTTATCAACATATCTGATATGAGCGCGTGAACACAACGGACAATCAACAAAGGTGTTTAAGAATCCTTTTTAAAAAGCTAGTAAGAAATGCAAAATCACATTTTGGAAATTTCAGTATCGAAGTCAGTACTTTTGATGACACTAGTTTCAAGAACACAAAACTTTATCAGTGTAGTGACACTTTACAGAAATTGCAGTGATTTCAAATGGATTTGTGACAATAGTGTCACAGGTGAAAGGAGTTCAGAAGTGGAGAGGTTGCAAGAAGTAGCAATTTGGGGTCAATCAAACAGTTCTCAATTCCAATATAACATGCAACTATTTTAAAAAAATCTATTTACAATTTTGTCTAAAGTCCTGAGCTATCTGAGGTCATTTGCCCATTACTCATAACAGAAAAATGATAGGTGGCAAAAAGAGAGAAACTCTCTAAAGCGGAAGATTTTTGTGGCCTTGTTATTTTCATCCCAGGCTCTGCGTGCAGGAGCCGTTCCAAATCTGTGCGTGGGAGCCAGTTGGAGTAGACCAAAGAGAGGGAAAGAGAGAGAGAAAAAAGAAAGAGATTTGGAGGGGGTGCTTTGACATGCTCTCCAAGAACGGCACCGCTTGAGCATGTGGACTTCCGGATCCCTCCCGGAGTGCACGCAGTCAGCGTTGCTAGGAGACAGACTTCCGTGGGGTTGGTGGAGGATGACGCCTGGCAGGGTAGGAGGTGGAGTACGATTGTACGATTGGCCTGCAATCTTTTGGTTGGAACGAACTCAGTCCGCAACTCTTCCACAGTATGGTCATTTCTCTAACCACCACACCTGTGATGCCACCCCCAATCTCAAGGGGGTGCCACCAGCAACTGTGGTAGCACAGCTTGTAATGCAAACACAGACATGTGACCACCACTATGAGCATGGTTGCCAGGAGACCAGAGGTGTTAGATGTAGAAGGTTTGCGCTGTTGCCAGGAGATGGTGGTTCTGACACCGAGGGAGACTTGGGGCTCTCAGGGGGGCTGGCGTCACCAGTGGGACGAGGGCTGGCGTTGCTAAGAGATGCCACTGGTCAGCGAGAGTTGTGTGCTGGAGAGGAGTTACGGGGACAAAAGACCTTATGCATCAATGGGCATCACACTGAGGAAAAGTGTGTGTCACATTGGTGACTGGTAAAAGCTGAACAGGCTAAAAGGGTGACAATACGCCACAACTCATTATAATACACTGCAGTAAACTTCAGAACACAGTGCGACATCTGTATGCATAAACAAATTGCTCATTATCACAGCTTACCACTGAAGAGTTCCTCACGGTGAGGCACAACAGCTTTTACCAAGATTGTCAAGACTTCATCTGTTGCACAAACTTGAAGATTTCAGAGGTTTGTTTTAAAGGCTGGGACACACCAAGCCCACTTCAAAGAACTAGCAGTGACGAAAGCGGTACACATCGACTCTCTCCCATCTAGACCTAAAAACTGCTTTTGAACACACCTCACCGACTGCAAACTATTACGTCTTCTCTGCCTGCGTGAGAGGAATTAACTGTTCATATCAGCAGCTACTCTATATCAATACAAAATTCATCGTTCAAAAAGAGAAAGCGAAACAAAGATATGCACAGATTTAAAATGTAAACAATGCAGAACATGTTTACCACTTTAAAATCCAATTAGAGTTTTCAGTCTCCCCGACAGCCCAGATGCCGATTCAACAAAGTGCTGCGTGCAACTTACTGACCAGGTACCTTTTGTTAGTTGAGGTTACTTGTGATGTTATCAAGGTCTCACATCTTTCATGCTTATTGTACAACCTGTGATGTTACTGCTCAAGAACGCATTCCATGGAAACACCAAGAGCACACATGCATGCAAACATGAGCGCACACATATGGGTAATGTGAACTGGGCTTATACAGCAACGCCAATCCTTCTGCAGAAGC
The DNA here is from genome assembly GCA_032359435.1 of Enteromius unitaeniatus. Lineage (NCBI taxonomy): Eukaryota > Metazoa > Chordata > Actinopteri > Cypriniformes > Cyprinidae > Enteromius > Enteromius unitaeniatus. The sequence goes on from JAUMHI010000025.1 coordinate 4,032,541, forward strand.
TGCAATGCATGCTGGTATATTGCTGTAGAGCGTGAGCCCGGCTGAGCCTCAGAGCTTCATTTATCAGTAGGGACACACACACAAAGGACTCAGTGTTGGGGGGCAGTAATTGGATCTACGCCTCCCTGGTGCCCCTAAGACCTACTCCAGCCCCCATCCCCCAAATCCTCCCTCTCTTCCTCACCCTCCTCTCCTTCATCTCACCGTTATCTGCACGCCACTCAAGGCTTCAGGAAACGCACGGCACATACGTGTGTGCAGATGCAGACAGATATGAGCGTGCCACAGACACATGCTGCGACATGTCACACCCTCTCTGGGTTGCAGGACCTAGATGGCTGAAAACTTTCAACTTGAAAGATATCTCTCCAGCTGTGGGCTGAGAGGAAACAAACTGCCCCACATCTGTCTGCAACATCCTTCTGAACTAATTTCTGCTCTTGTCTTAATAGAGATGTTAAGATTTTGTCAGTTTGAGATAATTCTGTTTATGTTACCCAACGCAGATTACGCTTACAGCGGCTAAACAACTCAATCTGTCAGTGTCTCATCTTCTGTCCATGCCCTTTCCCGACATTGTTCTTCCCTTGTTTTTGTGATGGTTGTTGTTGTTGTTGTTTCGAGTCGTGGTGGAGTTAGAGCTGTGGGGAAGCGAGCAATGCCTGATCTGGGCTGGATTTGTGCTCGGCTGTAGTTGTGGCTGAGGCAGTGCTGTTGGCTCCTGGGCAGGCAGGCAGGCCCCTGCAGCCCGGGCCCTCTTCCAGCATGGGCGGCAGCAAATCGGACAAAGAAGCTCAGTCTCTCCGGGTGTGTGCCTGTGTGTGTGCGAGTGGTTCTGTAGAAAGACCCTGGCGAGCCCAGCGTAAGGGTCTTATCCTCACGGCTCAAACACACGCCACCAGCTGCTGCCCTCTTCCTGTGCTTTCATTAAGGCAGTCTCTGTCCTGTTCCATAGGGTAATACGCAAATGTTACAGGGAGCGGATATCTGTCTTCTCTTTTTTTTCTGTTTCGTTTCTCTCTCCCTCAAAAGTGACGCAACAAAACTAGATCGCTCCCATTATAATCAACGAAGCTACCCTGCTAGCACGCAGCGGCTTTGTTGATTATAATGGGAGCGATCTAGTTTCGATGCACTGTTTGCTTGCAGTATAGACACAATGTTACTCTCTCTCTTTTTCTCTATCTGTCTAGGCACACTGGCCAGCAAGAAGAGAGGTGCCAGCCGGAGCTCATACCCACTGCAGCATTCACAGCACAATGAAATATCTCTGTCTTTGGCCGGCTCTGGTCAGCACTGGCCTGCTTTTTCTTTGTAGTGTGTATGTGTGAATGAGCGCATCTGAAGGTTAGCATATTTCTTCATGTGTATTTCTAAGCGGGCGTGGGTGTGTGTGTGTGTGCACGTGTGTAAAGTCTGTCAGAGCCGCAGTGTGCGGAGCTGTGAGCCTAGAGCCAAGCCAGGCATTGCCAGAGGGAGCGCCTGCTATGTAGGGCGACGGGCAAGCTGGACGCCAGTGGAATATCAACGCAGAGCTGCCGCCACTCCTCCCAGCAGCCCACCTGCCCACTCTCTTCACTCCAGAGAGAGAGAGAGAGAGAGATGGACAGTGGGAGAGAGGGAGAGGAGGGGGTTGCAGGAAATTGCCAGGTAGTTTCCAGACCCACTTCCCTGTGTCGCGCCCAATTAATCAGGGCCGCATCCATGCTGGCTGCCCCCTCCCTATTAACAGGAGGTGCATATGTGTGTGTGTGTGTGTGTTCAGAAAAGTGACCAAGAAACTTTATTAAAGAAGTATAAGTCACTGAGGTGTGTTTGAAGCAGCTAACTTTTTTAAGTGCCGTAAAGCTGTTTATTTTTACTTATTGTGATTTCCTTTGTTCTCATTTACAAGTGTGTGCGTGTTTACAGGGCTTGACGGAGTGTTCGCTAACACCTGCAAACCTCACATTCTCTCATTTTTACCTCCTGCGGTGCATGCACACCTGGATACACACACACACGGGTAGAAACGCGCACATAAACACACCCACTCTCACCAGCTCCTTTTCGCAGAATTTTTTCAGGTTTCCACTGATTGTTTAGCTGTTTTTTGGTTTAAACTTTCCATCACGATGGGATTCTTAGCTGTCTTTGCGTGTTTGTGTGTGTGCAATAAGATTGCAATCAGCCACCGCTGTGTGTGTTTTCACCTGTGTGTCATTATTTCCAGACAAATCAGTGGCTAAAGCTGTCGTGTTCATGTTGGTCTTTCTTGACACATGGTCCTGCAGCACTGTCACGTGTTGTACTATTTATGTAAATTAATTTGTATGTCAGTTTTGCAGATGTCACTCCCATGATTCGGAGCATGGCTGGGTTTATTTGAGAGAAAAAACAAAGTGTAAGTCTGCCTAAAGTAAACTGTGTGTTCCTGTGCGCGGTATAATCACTGCTCTGAGTAAACCTGTGTGTGTGTGTCTGTAGCGTGCAGTGCTGCGTGGAGGACGGGCGCGGTATGAGCAGAGAGACAGCTGCCCTGACAGATGCCAGGAGGCAGGACCCCACTGGGGAGCAGGGGGGGACGGAGCTGGCACTCTCTCACCCCAACGGAAACACCATGGGCTGCAGAGGAAGTGGGCAGGGGGAGAGACCCTGTTTGTGTGTGCGTGTGTGCGAGGTGTAGATGATTCTCCCTTCATCTCAGCTTGTGTACGGCAGGGACAGTTTAAAAAACACTTGAAAGTGCAATGAGGCAGATAACATTAACAGTTTCCTTCATACCTGCTGGAATAATTACATGCTATCAGGATGCTAGCAAACACTGCCACTGTTTGTTCTTTTATAATTTACCATTATCTACTTTTTTATAGAACTCAGACATTAAGGTTGACCTTCACTAGTCGGTACTATACACCGTTAAAGTCAGTTTAATTGTGATAAAAGATGGAAGTACCATGGTATCTTTAAACTGGTTGGTTGCCATCTAAAATGTAGTGTACTGAAAGAATACCATGGTCTTCCAACATTTGTCTGAAGCGACAATTCTGTACAACACTTCCGAGGTAGTTTTTTTTTATAAGTTTTTTTATGTAAAATATTTCTTTAAAAGACATATTTTTAAGCATTCAAAAAAGAGCAACATATAGGAAATAACATATTACTCTTTCAAAGTCAACTCGAATTGCATCCCCTTTTTTATCTGAATACATATTCTGGTACTCTGGTTAGATTTCAGTAATCTGGAATCCAGTCATTTCAACAGGAATCCACCTGATTGAGAATTTCCCAGTTTAATAAAATAAAACGTACCTTTGTAAACAACTGTGTTAAAAATTTGCGATGCTAATTATTGCTAATGGAGTCACCAAATGTTTGCAATTCAATTAGGAACTAAGAGTATCAAGGACGAAACAGGAAGACAGAGGAGAAACGTCTGGAGGTGAGAAGAGGAGAGGAAGGCTGGACTCATGTGAGAAACTTGCTCTGTTACAGATGACCCACTTCCACACTCCAGTCCCCCCCCCCTTTCTCTCTCTCTCTCTCTCTCTCTCTCTCTCTCTTTCTAATATACGTGAATCTCTCACACACTGCTCCCTGGTGTCTGCACATGCAGAATCAATTTCTAAAATAAATATCCAGGTGCGTGGAAATGTGACGTAATAAGCAAAAAGCCACACTGACTCAGGATTATACTTGTTATATGCAAATTATTTAAAAAAATGAATAGTATATTTCAGTATTAGCTGAAATATCCATTTTGTTATCAAATTTGTCACTGGAACGCATTGCATCTCTGTTTTTTTTTTTTCAGCATCTCAACCCATGAGCGCCAATAGAGTGTGACGTAAAAAGTGGTTTTAGACCCCTGAGACCCCTGCTATTTGTTTCAAATTTTGCTATTTTTGAACGCATGTCTCGCAAAAACATGAAGGCGCCACTTCAAACTTGAATTGCTGTGGCGGTAGGAATGAGAATTTCACAAGGCGCTAAATAAGCTCTCAAGAACCTGCTGTCCCTCAGAGGGTTACACAATTGCTGAGATCATGACATTAGTTTTATGCCACATAGGTTCTGAAAATAGGCCATTTAAGTGGCTTTAAACCACGTTAGCTTGTGTGTATGTGTGTGTAGCTCTGGTCCAGCTGCAACGTCTGCGCAGGAGGAAGTGTTGCCATGGTGAGGTAGACCGAAGGGCCAGAGACACTGTCCTCTGTTCCACACTCACTGCAGCTGTCCTCCCGATGTGTGTCAACAGCGCGCGTGTGCGTGTTTCTGAGTGGGTGTGTGTCGGAGAGCAAAAATAGTTTTGCGCAAATGAAAAACAAATGGTTTGGGCTTGTTTTCCATTACTGCTGTCCAGGTGATGGCACGAAGACCGCCAAAGCTTGCTTTTTTCCCCTCGCGCACACAGTTTACATCTGAAGGGTGTGCCTGTGTCCTTCAACTCTGTGGTCGCTGATCAGTCTCAAACTCTTGTCCCAGACCGGGAGTGAAGTGATGACCTCACCACTGTAGCCTCTGGACTTCCTGTTCCAGCAGCAGCGGGTTTTTCCATCTGCGGGGAATCTGTGTCCTGTAAGTCTGCTCGTGTGAAAGCGGCCCACTCAAGGGCGCGCTGATGAAAGCTACAGTGTTGGTCTGGAGATACCTCTCTGCAGAGACACACATACCTGTGAACTCACAATCTCGCATACACAAAGCAATGTGTTGAGATTTTTGTCCGTAGAGACCATGCCCATGGAGACAGTGTCCATGGAGACTACATTCATCACAGGGTTCAAGTAAAGCAAAGTAGAAAGAGGTAACAGTGTGGCAGAAGTTAATCGAGGACTAAAGTCTGTGTGAGGGGGGGTGTGGGTGTCAGTTTTTGTTTTTAAAACATGTTCTTTGAACATGAATCTTATTTCACAGTCTGTACAGACTGGAATGTACTCAATTACAGTATAATATCAATGATGAGCATCTCAAACATATCTATAAAGGGAAATTTGAATGAAGAATGAGAAGTCTCTCTCTGCCTCACTGTTTCCTTACTTTTAATTCAAATAGTTTTTAATGAATCGAATGGTATTTAGTTCTGTTTAAAACAATGGGATAAGAAAAAAATCAACTTTAGAAGTCTTTAATATATTAACTTGCTTGCAGAAAATATAATATAGCAGTATTTTCCATTTTAAAAATCCTTCAAAGAAGATGCATTCATTTCAGAAGTTACTGGTTACTTTTTTGGCATCTAACAAAAGCTGGTAAAAGCTGCCAAATAAACTAAGATACATTTTCTGAAAAAAAAGTATACATTTGGTTCTAAACAAAATATATATTATTATATTATATTATAAAACGTAATAGCATGTTATGCCCTCTATATATATATATATATATGTATAACATGCCTATAGAGGGCATAACATGCTATTAAATTTTATAAATATATAAATAAAATAAATATATATATATATATATATATATATATTTTTTTTTTTTATGGTTTAAGGATGTATTGATTTTTTTTTTTTTGCAAAGTTTATTCTTTTTGCTGTTTTTTTTGACAATGTGCTTAAAAAAGAATGAAACTTTTTGATTGACATCATCCATTCCCTTCTTTTTTTTTTTCCTGTCCAACCACCCGAATCCATTCTTTTACATAACTTCTCAAAATCTAGTCAGTTAGCAATGGCTAAAATTCTATCCACACCTCTCACTAAATATCCTGTTTCCCTCAGAAATACGTCACAATATCAAAGTGAAATGTGCTGCAAACGGCCATTTCACGTTGACTTTTCTAGTGAATCTCAGCTTCCTGTTCCAAGCTCCACACCTGAAACTAGTCACAAAGCCCATCTCATGCCATCAGATTCTCTCTCTCTTTCTCTGAGTTTTTGTCTTTCTCTCGGGGCCTTGTGCCTGACACCGCTGTCACCCCCCCCCCCCTCCCAATCGACATGCTCCACTTCATTTTACGAGCAGCACACTGCACTTCACTAAAAGAAGAAAAAAGAATGAGAGAAAACTCACAGAAAAAACAGAGATTTAGAGAGGGTGACTGTATGCAGAAGAGAAAGAGAAAGAGAGATAGAGGTGTTTGTTGGAAACAGAGCGCTGAAGGAATAACTGGATGACTGAAGACAAGATGGTGAGCAGTGGAGGAGAGAGGGATGAGAGGACAGGAGAGGGAGAGTTTACGCATTTACTCTGAGTTTGTTAATAATTAATGTGTCACAGGCTTGAACGGGAATATATCTATCTCACCCCCCACCCCCCAACGAACTCGCTCTCTCTTTCTCTTCCTCCACGGATATGCATGGCCCTCACTCCCAGGTGCACAGCAGAGGGAGTGAAAACATCTGAGCTGATCCATGAGGGAGTGCAGGACATGCTCTTCTCCTCAGCTCACATCACAAAATGGCTGCCCACTGACGCCCATCCACCCCGAGGCTGGAAACCAGAACCAGACCAGATCGAGAAATATATTGGACAGAATTATACACAAATAATCCCTCATTTTTAAAGCAAAGTGCTGTGTTACAAAATAAGTAGCAGGTATATAAAAACAGTATATTTGTATTGGGCGAACACAGAAACACAGAAATGTATGCTTAATTGATATTTTTTTTCATTGACCAAGGTGTGAGATCATTTACTTTCTTAGAATGTGTCACGTTTATGAAATTTAACAAAATTCTAAATCAGTAAAAGCCCCTTCAAATTCAATGCTCTTAAATTCATATGGCCAATTGACCCTTCGCAAAAACGCTGCCCTCCTTAGTTACTGTTGCTATGCTCACACCACACATCATGTTCTCACGCAGTGAAAATACATTGCAGAACAAAATCTCAGCATTCAAATTTTCTCACTTAATCAAACAACAAATGTGCTGAGAAATTGCTGTTGCAATGACGTGAACCAAACGTCTTTACAAATTTCCTTAAAGCAAGAAATAAACATGGATGAACATCAGAAGGTATTTAGTTTCAACCACAAAAGAGATCAATAGATACCATTTTTTAAGATCAAGTCCTCTGACGTCAATCTACTCTCGTGTTGAGTAGCCCCAGGCTGCAGCCTGGACGTTGGGGTGGGGCGACACATTAAGGTGGGGCAAAACATGTCGCTCCGCCAATCCCCAATTTCATTGGTTTATAATAAAGATAAGCTTATTGGTGAAGACGCTTGAGAATGTGAGAATTTTGCGAAATAAAAGAGACCTTGCCTGTGATTAATCTTTTATTAAAGACTATAATAACTACTAAAAATCTAAGATTTTACAGTGATTCTGTTCCTTTCTTATCAGCAATTTGTGCATATAGCTTATAAAAGTGTAAAAATATAGCAGAGAAATGATATGTAAATATGTTGCCTAAACACTAAAGTTGGCGTCCAGGCTGACCCACATGTCTGGTTTGTTTAATTAATTCTACGCTCTAATTCTACCATAATTAACATGTATTCAGTTAAGTCTAATTAATTGCACACAGCTACAGATTTAGAGTTTTTTCTTTTTCACTAGTTGTTAACAGCAGATTTGAGGTGAGGAAAATGATCTCAAGACAGCAATCATTAATACCAATCAATACAATATGTATATTCATATATCCATACATCATACCCATGCATTCCCCTATGCTGCATTCACACAACACGAGAAGATGACCAGCAAAAACAACAAATAAAGCCCAAATCATGACTTGTACTTGTAACTAGCAACAAGATGGTAATTTAATGTCACCAGTTGAACCAGCTTAGCATTTTTTTCCAGCAGCAACAATCTAATTGATGCGTTTTTGTAATGGAATCTTATTAATAACGATCTTGTGAAATGTTCAAGTAGAAATGTATGATTAATTTGTTTTTCTGTGAATATCTTCAGCATATTAAATGCAATCAAAGTAAGCTATCCATGATAATCTCCACTTTCTCTCTCTCTCTCTCTCTGTCTCTCTCTCTCTCTCTCGTCACAGAGCCCATCATAGTGCCAGCCGGCTGGCGCTTCAGGGTGCTGGACTACGCAGGCAGCAGGTGACACGGATTTCAATAAAAGGGATTATGGATGTGAGGACTGCAGAGACGGAGAACACACACAGGTAACATACATGCACCCACATCTTTCCGCATATGCACAGCGCTGTTTAACAACACCAGCTCCCATTATCCCGGTGAATTATGTGTTTGAAATATACATAGAATTGTGCAAGGAGAAAAAATATCCCTTAATGAACTGCTGTGCTAACTTTAAGCTACTTAATAATAGTAGTTTACATTAGTTATATGTGCTTTTTGCAAATCCAACAACTTTTGGAAGTTCAGTACTGGCCCAATTATTGGTGCTGCCCCAACTGTCCTGACAGGTAATGTTGAGCGTATCTCCCTATAATTGGAGAGAAGGGGGAAATGGGATTTGGTGAAACATGCAAATGTACAAAGAGCATTCTCAACTACTTATATCATGGACGTAGATTAAGATGTAAAGTTTAGCAGTTCGCAGTTTCGCAAAAACCCCTAACAAGACGGTGTGGTGTTTGCGAGATGAGGATTACAAACATGTTTTAATGAAGGCTCAATTGCTTTGGCCACTTCAGTGGTCTGTCTGAGATGTCCAATCCCAAATAATTGTTTGCATTGTCCTTCACCCCATTGCTGCAATACTTGATTGTGTGTGTATGTGTGTGTGTGCGTGCGTGTGTGTGTGTAGGTGGACAGAAGGCCTTGGCGTGACCTGCCACAGCCTCTGAGGAAGCGAGCTGACATAATGAGGCCGGTAAACAAGCGGCCGTCACCCTGGTCGTGTGGCACATACACACACACACACACACTGACATTGCTCCACTATCTCACCACTCTTATCCGTTGGGGTTCAGTTGTGTATCTCAGCAGGCAGAGGAGAAGAGAGAGACTCACACTTGGAAAGCTCTGCAGCCGTGAAATGTATGCCTCCATGCTAGGAGAGCAATATAGAGAGAGAAATGCAGTATATTATCGCTTGCATTCGTTTCCAAGATCACCTGCGGTTCATGTAAAAACGTCCCTTTTAACCTGGTCTTCATCTGCTGCTTTTGGAATTGGTTTCAGTTGCGAGACTTTTACGGGAATACAGAGACAGTGTGGGGAGATTGTGTCAGGGTGTTTGCGTGGTATGTGGGTCTCCTAAGGACTCGTGTTTTCCACAGGGAGAAGGCGTTGAAGAACAACAACAGCTTTGCCTGGGGTCACTTTCATAAGGCAACTCTGACAAAGACCCACCACCTCCCCAAAAATACATGCCTGTGCATGCATAGACATGCAAAGTCGGAATGAAATCTGAAAACAGCAGTACTAGGAAATAACTGGCTAGCTAAAGGTAGTGACGCTGCTAAACTGCATTTTTAAGCAACAATCAAACGCATGCACTTTCTCATATTTAGCACATATTCTGATTCATTGTAGGGATTCATTCAAGGATCTTCATTGTATTGGCAATTCAAAGGGCAAAAATGCAAGAGCACAGGAATGTGGTGGACACAAATTATATTGTCATTTAAGCCACAAATATTGTTACAGAAATATCACTTATGTAACCCTTTGTTTTTACGTAAGAAACAGATATGTTGATTTAAATGTGATACCTATTAAAATGGAAATTCTGTCATTAGTTACTCACCCTCATGTCGTTCCAAACTCATAAGACCTTTGTTCATCTTCAGAACACATAAGTATTATAAGAATACACTATCCCAAAACTTTTGTTTTAAGCTTTAGGAATCAGTCATGGGAATTGGCTCAGACACCCTGGCAAGTCTGAAAGTCATCTATAATCCAGTTCAGATGAAACTCTTTCCAGATACACCATTCCACATGTTTTCACCTCGACTTCACCAGTAACGGAGTATAATGGCTCTGGTGGAGATGGGATCAGGTTTTCCACATTGGGCTTTTACCCAGAAAAGCAACAGCGGAAGGGAAAATAGAGAGATGGAGAGAGAGGGAGAGAGGCAGAATGGCGGCTCGGCCGGGCATAATTGGCAGTCTTTGTAGAGTGGGGCCCTTGATTTAATAGGCACGGCTGGTGACTGAGGCAGTGGAGTGCGAACAGTGCGGAAATGTGCTGGAGCCTGGAGCCCTCCGGCCCAACAATACCAACCCACCCCCTCTCGTTCCCTGTCTCTAAGGACGACTAACTCAGAGCTTGCCTACCCCAAACTCACACATGCTCGTTCACCTCAGAGCGTAAGAATCTACAAACTACATCAAACACATGATTATTCAGTATATTCTACGGCAAACAAATCTATTACTCTGACTCACTCACTGCAGTAATTTCATATTACATCGATATGTTGCACACAGATGATGCTACACATGACGCTAGATATAGATACACTGACATGACACTTACCACCTGTATCCAAGAAGACAGTCAGACAGATAGATAGATAGATGAGAGAAAGAAAGAAAGAAAGAAAGAAAGATTGATAGACAGACAGACAGACAGACAGACAGACAGATAGATAGATAGATAGATAGACTTATTAGTTTATAATTTTAATGGTAGGTTTATTACAACAACAACAAAAAAAACAGACAGACAGACAGACAGACAGACAGATAGATAGATAGATAGATAGATAGATAGATAGATAGATTTATAATTTATAAATTTATAAATAAATAATTTATAAAATATTTATAGTTTATAATTTTAATGGTAGATTTATTACAACAACAAAAAAATCCAGAAAAACACGTCAAAAAAGTTGATAGAAATTGATAGAAAGAAGAAAAGAAAGATGACAGACAGGTTGATAGATAGACATAGATAGATGAAAGATGACAGATAGATAGATAGATAGATAGATAGATAGATAGATAGATAGATAGATTGCAATTTGAGCAAAATTTCAGTCTTCTCCGGTGCATTGCGGACATGTTGTGTGACCAATCTCAGCCAACATGCTCCAGTTTCAGGGACAGCTCACAGTGTCAAATTTCAAGCGACGCCCAGCCTTGAAAAACAGAACTGACGCTCAGATTCTTTGACCAGATCCATACACACAGGTTTAGCTGTGAACATCAATGCGCGTGTGTGTGTGTGTATCACATCATCAACGTTCCTCGTCCTGGGCTCTCTTTGAGAGGGTGGGTCTGGGCGGCAGGTCTGTGATTAGTTCAGGCCAGGGGAGCGCTGGTATTGATTGGCAGGCTGGAGACACTGGGCTGCCTTCCACGCCGCTCTAATGAGAAGCCCTGACCTCCTCCAGTCAGCAAGGTCGCCAAACCCTACTGTAATTGCACTCTCTCTAATGGCGTCAGTCACGCATCCGCTCCAGCCTCGGTAATGACAATTACCATAATGCTGCTCCGCTCGCTAGGAGCCTCTCCATCACGGCGCTAGCTTCGGAGGGAAAGCGAGATCTGGAACATTGACGCGCAGGACGAGGACACTTAGGTCTCTTTATGTGTTTCAAATAGCCTGCACATGTGCGTATTTGTGTGTCAGAGAGATAAAGAAGAGGGTGTTGTAACCTCAGACACAAAATGGCCATAGACCAATATGTCAATGAAGTGTGATATTTACAGATCAATCAGCATTTGGATCAATCAGTTGCTAGCATGCTAATGCAAACATCCACTGTCACCTCAAAGTGACTCACCACAGAATAAATGTAAAAGGCGATTCTTGATTCTCTTCCATGCCACTTACTGTAATTAGCTCCATTAGCAAGGTATACCAACTTTACCAACCCGGTAAAAGCCAGCTAGACCAGAACCATCACCATAGAAACTTATAACTCATCCGACCTGGTGTTTTCAGTGGTGAACAGAACTATCCTACATATATTTATAGGTTCTCCATGCATGCATTTTATTTACCTTCATTGCAATCAATGATTCACTGTCTGACTCCCGTGTAACATAAACACACGCCCTTACCATTGATCCATGCGGCCCACAACAACATAGCTATGAAATATAAGCCAACGGTGAAAGCAGACTCTCAGGTCTGTGGTGGAGCAGAACTTTGGCCTGGACGCAGATGTGTGGAAAGGTGAGTAGAAACAGATGAGAGATAAGCTCTTGCGAATATATCAGTTCAACTTACCCTTAACTCCAAACAGTACTTACACAATCCCTACCTCTCTCTCTTTCTCACACACATACATAATCACAAGGGAGGTAAGTTAGAGTTTGTGTTGTGATGCAAGGAGATTCAGGCAGCAGTCAATGCTTTCAGAGCTTTTATGGTGTGTTTGGCGAGAGAAAAAGAGAGAAACGGCAGAAAAGAGCGAGCCGTGCTCTGGACGTCACAGATTTACAGATGCGTCTCTAATTTCAGGCTGCCGACGTATTTAAGTGAGATGCTCGTAAAGAAAAAACTAGTTTGTAAGAAAGAGGCCTGGACGCTAGCTAAATCAGCACGGGCACAAAGAGGCAGGCGTCTGAGAGCTATTGACCCCACATCGATCTGCAGCCTGTGCGCTGCTATTGACCAAACAGGGGAGAGACCAGGGGAGCCAGAACATACCGCACCCAACCAGAATGAAATAGAAAACAACCTCGTACACACACACACACACTGGAGCACAGAGTCCTGCTAACCTTGTATATGTGTGCTATTGAGGCTTTGCCTTTGTAAGCGATGGTTTGCGTCCTTAGTCTTATTGGTTGGCGCTCAGTACCCACTTGCTCTTTTGGCTGAATGAGAGCACTTCCTTCCTGCTATCCTCCACTGATGCAGGTGACAGGAGCCCAGAGACCTGGCAGGACACGTACATACACACACGCTTGCACACACGCAGGCCAGATGGTCCCAGACCCCGGTGACTGTCAAGGTGGGCCACGACCCAAAGCGTACAACCTCCCCGTTCCCATCTCCCCCTGCTTCTAGGTCTCTTTCTCATCTCGTCTCCTATTTTCCTCTCGTCTATACCTTCTAGTCACATAGTCACAGGTGAGTCACGCAGTTGCCAAACTCTGTGTAAATGTCAATGGGTGTTCACAGGGCGTCCTGATATAGAACCCCCCCCCCAATGTCCTATCTGTCCTCGATGCTGCTTGATTCAAATCGTTCTGGAAAGAAATCAAGTTGATTTTGTGCTTCCACCTTGTTCGAACACGTTGGCGCGCTGGTCACGTGGCTCTCGGAAATCAGTGAAAGGGTTCGTTTGTCGCCTGTGACAACAGGTGTAGAGATGCAATCCCTGGGGCAACGGAAAGGATGTCAGATTGGTAATTGGCGAGCGGGGCGTTACGTGGAACTGCGGCAGCCGTCGACACACCTGAGCGTGAGAGAGAGAACTGATGGGGGAACGAGGCAACTAGGGAGGTGAAGGCTGCGAGCGGAAAGACAGAAAGAAACAGAGGGAGGGGTGCAGATAGTAAGAGCAGAAGGGGTGGGGGTCATTAAACTGGAAACCAGGAACCACACGGGAGGTAGAATTTTAAATGATTCCCCCACAGCAATACCAGCCTAGCCTAGCGGTTGGACCATCTTGCTCGCCCTTTCTCTCTCTCTCGTTCTCCCGTTCTCTCGGAGATGCAATTAATTTGGATGGAGGCTGCCAAGAGCGGAGAGATAGAGCGATGAGGGGTGCGCCCTCTCGCACTCTGCCTGCCTGCGGTCTCACTCTTGCAGAAGAGCACTTTTTTCCCTTCCATTACGGCTATCCGCTATCCGTTTGCTTGCGCATGGCCTCCAATCCGACAACACCAGACCAGCATCCCAACAGCTGCCGAGCTGCACCCGACAACCTAGCACTTTTATTTCATAAAACAGGAAAAGCCTTGTTCGAGACAGGCTGGTGTTGTTTGTTTGTTTGTTTTTAATTGCGCTGCTCACACTTTGCCGTCCTATGAGACCTCCTAGCCTCACATTCGGTATGAGTCATAGGTGCGTCTCGCTCCAAAGGCCGTGATGGAAAGAACTGAAGGCAAGGTAGGGTGAGAAAGAAAGAAAGAGCGAGTGAGGAGGAAGAGAGAGAAGTGTCATGGTACACAAAGCACGTAGCATGTAAAAAGCAGGAGGGACTAGCGCTCAGGGCCAGAGCGTGCGTCGATACGAGGGAAATTGATCGTAATCAACAGCGCCTGCAGAGCGAGCGGCTGCCCGTCGAAACTCTTCCCCCTCTCCTCTCTTCTGCTCTCCTCTATTTCTGCACCCTGCACCTAGCTCTCCACTCATCCCCTGCAAGTCCCTCCTGGTGCTTTCAAAGTCTATGTAAACAACACTGAATGCAGGAGATGTGTGTGTGTGTGTGTGTGTGTGTGTGTGTTCCATTAATGTTTTGTTGTGTTAGTTTGTTAACCTGAGTAGGTATAAGCACCTACATTAAAATGTGTATATATATATATATATATATATTATTGCTCTACTATTAGAATACATCAATTTCATTTAAAGTTTTATGAAAAGCATTAATTATGCAATTGCACATATTATTTTGCAATGCAAATAACTGCATTTCTGCAAAGTTCTAATTTAATTATTGGTAATTTAATTAAGGATTACCTCTGTTTAATTAATATTTGTGTATTGTATGCATTTAAAAACAAAACAACAATATAGTCATTCTAAGCTAATGAGTGTTAAAGCTGTGACATCATTTCCTGTCATGCCTTTAGTTCGCAGTTGGTGGAGAGCAGCATGTGGCTCAAACTGTGGAATTCGGATACTGTTTTGTCCTTTAAAAACATGAGTTGCTAACAAATTGCAACATACTGACTATAACAGTTGCCAACTTAATTACAGTTAATTTGTTAAGCATATCTTAAATCCTTGAACACAAGCAAAAGTGTTTTCGGATTTTCATTATTTCAAGTATGTATCCAAATAAATAAATGAAGAAATCTTAAAATGATGCATATAACACTTTTTTTGGCCTCCTTTGAACAATGGCTGTGTCTGAAAGCTGAAAAATGCTGCCTCTACAGGTAGCATATACAGTAAAGGTAGTAAGACAGCAAGGCATGTCATACTGTATACTGAGATCTGAACACAACATAGATGCATCCTTCCTTGCCTACAGAATCCCACAATGCTCTGTGTTTTATTCCAGTGGTGCATCCAGCTTTGTTTACTCAAAATGTAATGTCTGTTTTTAGTGTAGTGTGATTAGTGTGTTCACACTCAAAATTCCAAAAGAGTGAAATTTGTGACATTTCATGCACTGTGATTAATTTGTAAGTAATTGTGAGTAATTAAATTGGCTTAGTTTTTACCAAAGCTCTCTGTCTAT
The DNA here is from genome assembly GCA_032359435.1 of Enteromius unitaeniatus. Classification (NCBI taxonomy): domain Eukaryota; kingdom Metazoa; phylum Chordata; class Actinopteri; order Cypriniformes; family Cyprinidae; genus Enteromius; species Enteromius unitaeniatus. The sequence continues at coordinate 4,047,730 of JAUMHI010000025.1, forward strand.
GTAGCTGTAGATCATGAGACCAGTATGCTGCCTCAGAAGTCTGTCCGAAATCAGTGTCGGGATGTGCCTGCAAATTCATTGCCTGATAGGACAGCAAGGCAAGCTGCCTATACGCTTTCAGATACAGACAATGTCACACTAGATGTTAAATCCCACCTACTGAGTAGGCCTACAAATTGACGTCATGACTCAACACCTCCACATTGTTAATATTGATTCTCAAAACAGATTTTAAACTCATAAAAAAAAAATGTCTTAATTTAATTGATTGGAGCCTAAAAACATTCCACTCCTTTCCTATAATTGTATCCCAGCTGTAAAAAAAAAAAATATCTAGGCTATATGTGAAGAGGTACAGAGGCAGAGAGAGAGACAGAAAGAGAGCGAAATAAAGAAAGAAGCTGCGTATTAGAAAAGGTGAGGGTCCAAGGCTTTTACGCTTCCGCTCACTCACTCTCTCGCTCCCTCTTCCTCTTCCTCCACACACCATGGTATAATTTCTCATTTGAAGACGCTGGCATACCTGGCTGTGTGGCTGTGCTGTTAAAAGCACCGGCCCAATTATAGCATAACACCTAGCCTTACGGTTTCCATGGCTGCGCGATGTATCTGTCCCGCGGGACGCGGCGTGGAGGAACGAGCGTCTTATCAACCATCACCCTGGTAATAACACTCCCCCGAGCCTCCGCGCCTCAGCCAGGCCTTAACGAGAAGCCAGGGTGAAATCTCTCCTCCGCTTCAGCTCCAGCCATTGATTTGAGCTTAATCTGTTTCTGCGGGTGTGCTTGCGTACGCGTGTGTGTTTGTGTGTACGTGTGTGTGTGATTGTGTGAGTGTGCTGAGGGGGGGCTGATGGTGGGAGAGTGTGAGCGCGTGAGAGGTACCATTTATTTAACTGAGATTCTCAAGTTGCATTTATCCGAGATTCTGTTAATGCAAGCTCTACGCTTGAGAAAGAAAAAAAAGAGTTGGAAAGTGACAGGGAAAGAGAGTGAGAGATAGATTTTTTTATTTATCTAATATTGCTGTTATCTTACTAGTGCTTCTACAAATTGAATTAGTCTGTAATCTAAAGATAATTCATATTTTTATATTTTATAAAAGAAAATTGATTGATATGCAAACAATGCATGATAAATATATTAGCAATAATATAATTTTTTACATTGACTATACACTATTTGCATTTAACCATAACATTAATGGCTATCATGTACGAAGTACCAAAATAATGAAATTGAATACACTTAATTGGTCACCTTTCATTAATATCAGGTAAATTGAGCATAAAAGCAGTTACTGGTGTGTGTGTGTGTGTGTGTGTGTGTATTAGCTTCTGGTCATTGCATGCTTTCTTTGTATGGAGAACAGCAGTGTTTATTTTTCATTTAGCAAATGGAAATGATGTGGAAGGATAAAAAGTGATACGGTTTGGAACAAGATGAGGGTGAGTAAACTGCAATGCACTTCACTGCAATGGCTTTATATTCCTGGTATATCGCAGTATTCCCTACAGAGCAGTAGGTGGGTAGAAATGTGTCAATCTTATTTTATTGGAAGTTCATACACTAGAGTGTCATGTGCCCTTATAGGATGTGTGTATATATATATATCTACCATATGCACCCTAGGCAATACATGCCTCATGCATGTACAGTAATAAAACAATGCCCACCTGTCATTGTTTACGAGACAGGTACCTGTCTGAGGGGACATCTGTCAGCCAACCAGACGTGGACATATTCTGGTGCCGTGTTTCAAGGAGAAACTCGCCAATTTATGAAACAGCTTGCTTACACAGATATTGTGTGTTATGGTTTTGTAGTGTATTGTTACATACAATTGTGGGGTCTGTTAATGTGGAGGGAGATGGTGACGTTTCTTCCTCCACTGCAGCAGCTCATTGGGTTTGCTCATTCACGCCTCACCCTCAGCCACAGGCCCGGGCCCTCAGGCACTCTGCCTCCCACAGCGCTGGAGCCTCTCCTCTTCTCCCTCTTCCTCTCGCTCTTCCACACCCTGAGGAGAAAAGTCGGGCAAGGTCGCTGCAGAGATCCACACCCTAATTCAGTTATAGAGTAATCAGTTTCATGGTCAGAGTGGTCAGATTTACCTTTGTTTCTCAGTACGCATATACACATACCTCTCTTGCTCTCTTTATACATGTACACACACACATTATTTATTTGGTAACACCTTGTTTCAGGGTCTCTTAACTAGTTGCTTATCAGCATGTATATTACTACAATAGATATAGATATAATAGATATAATACATACATTTTTTAATGTAATATAAAACTATATTACTACTAGACATTTATTAGTAGTAGTTAAGCACTCATTGATGTATTATTCCACATAACTTTTTCTACATCCCTAATCCTATGCCCAATAACTAAACCTAACAACTACCTTACAAACTACTAATAGTTAGGAATTTATCGATGGAAAATTTGTAGTTAATAGTGAATAAGTGTTCCCTATTTCAAAGTGTAACCGTTTATTTTAATGTCTAATTTTCGCAAACAAACCATTAACAGCATATGTGCTATTTAAGGACTAATAAACAGCCAATATTTTACAATGCGTAAAAGCATCTAGTTAATAGTGAGGATTGGTCTCTATACTAAAGTGCTGTGTTACCCAAATATCAAAACAGTCACTTGAGAAGCACAATTGCATAATATATTAATTATGATTTTCTGGAGGGAAAGGTTTTTTTTTTTTTTTTGAGTAAACAAGAATATTAAAATCTGCCAATGGAGTAAGAAAATTAAATATAATTCAAGGAAAAGACAAGTTTATTTTCTTAAATCAATGGTATTTTTTTTTATAGGAATTCATTGAAACCATTTTGCTTCCCCAGAAAACAAGAAATAGCTTGTATAATTTTGCTTCTCAAGTAAACGTGTCTTAATTTCTTGATGTTTTAGATATTTGTGCACATAAAATTACTTATTTTCAGTAAAAATGATCAATGTAATTGACCAATTATTTATTCATAAATGAATATGAATTCATAAAACTGCTCCAGGTGTGTGTGTGTGCGTGGTTGTTCACTTCTCACTGCTGTGTGTGTGCACTTGGATGGGTTAAACGCAGAGCACAAATTCCTAGTATGGGAAACCATACCTGACCACATGTCACATCCTTTCCTCCTGCCCTTTCCTTCCCATAATAATTTTACATTTACATTTTTGAACTTCATATGAAATATAAGTTAAATACCTCTTTTTAAAAAAAGAAATGAATTCATAAAATTATAATATCAGGACATTCTCATTGCCACCGAAAATAATGTATTGGAAAGAGGTGTAAGTCACTGTATTTGTGAATTGTATTTTTAATACATTGTTTAAAAAATAATTTGGTTTATCCCAATTAATTGCAGAGATACCTCAAAGCAAACATTTTGTTAGCTGATTCCCTCCTTTGGTGCCACTGGTGGTGCAGCAACTTTCATATCTGAAATAAAAACTTGGATATAGCAGCTTCTGAGGTGTTAGAAAATGTTATGGACATGAAATGCTCCGATTTACATTAGTGATCTTGGAATCAATTACCGATTATGCATTAGGCTTTGATATTCTGCCCGTTCTTGTTTGCTTGTATGTCGCGCTGAACGACTCCAGCAAAGCAGTCCAGCAGGGTTATTGGGCTCTGCTGGCTGTCGCTGTTGGCTTGGCTCAGGCCGTCGTGAGGAAGTGAGCGTGGGGCTGGGGGAAGGGCACGTGCGTGTTGGCCGTGAGGGTGAGCAGATCAGCGCGGTTGCATGTCTGTGTGGCGGTGATAAGATTCTAGGATTCTCCCACTGTGACAGGTCTGCTCGGTAGCCTGACCTTCCACTCCACAGCAGCCTGATTAACTCTACCTCACCAGCCACGAAAGACTCCAGTACCACGTCTACCCACCACAACCTCACTGATACATCATGAACGCCCACAACGTGCCTGAAGAACCTTCCTGGAAGCCTCTAACCCATCTACTGCTCCATGTGCAACCTGAGACTCACCTTTAACTTCACACTCCTACATGAACACAACTGCAACATCTACTGCTAACCTATTCTACAACTGATCCCAACACAAAAAACTTAAACCAAATGATTGGATGAAATGTAATGCTCAATATGGAGACAGGAAATCTTGCCTATATCTATCTATTTATCTGTATATGTGCCTGGTTTGAGCAGATAAGGCTCAATTTATGAGACTGTATGTATTAGTCTTTTACCATTTATGTAAACAGAACCTGTTCTTGACCAGAAACCAAGATGGCCAGCAGATTAAAGTTGGCCTACAGGGATGGGTAGATGCAGTAACTAGTCTGTCCTAAAGCTGGTTTAGTCTGGTTAGATTAGCTTGTTGGCTGGTTTTAGTAAGTTTTTATGCAACAATTAAGTAGATTAGTAAAACTTTGAGGTGGTTTGGTTGGGGCTTAATCAGCTTAATCTAGCTGATACCAGTAAACTGTTTTTTTCATTGACAGATGTTCAAACAATGCAACTTGAGTCATGGTTAAAAGAGTAGTAGTAAAGATGGATCATTCAACATGGCTCAGTCTCAAAAAATAGTTTTGTGTAACCGAGTACCACTGAAACATAGCTGTAGAAACGCCAAGGTCCTGAATGCATGTATACCTTGAATGCGCTGTAAGTCACTTGCAGAGCATCTGCCAAATGCATAAATGTCAACTGGCATTGAGATGAATGGGAATGCTAACAGATGCTAACAGATAGCGTTCTACAGATATATTAGGGCCTAAACTTAGGCCCAACCTCATAAGCGCAGTGTTGCAGGTTCCAGATATTTCTATTTTTAACTTGGTCATATAATTTGCAGTGCTTCATGGCATTGTAGTTCTTTCCCTCACTAAAGCTGCTGTATCTATGACTTTTTGTTTTATTTTACATAGTTTCTTTGTTTTATATTCCTTCTAGTTTTTTTGCTTCAAGTTAGGATTTCTAACGCTGTGATTCACTTTAAGGTTGGCTTGGTTCATTGTTCATAGGTTTTAACATACACTTTTTAAAACTGGAAAAATTGACAAAAAGAAAAAAAAACTTTTTAGAACCTGTACTACTGATAAATAAAGTAAATACAAAAAGTATTATAGATGCATTGGTAACACATTATTTTACATTTTCACCTTATTAACATACACATAACTAGAATATTAGCCATTTATTAGTGCTAATTAAGCACATATTAATTTATTACATCCCTAACCTTACTAACTAATAATAAATTAAGAATTTATTGAGGGAAAAGTCGCCGTTGTCACATTTCTGACGGATATCAAATTTCTATTTCATCTATAAGAAGATTCACGTTAACATAAATTACTTTCTTTCAATGTGTCAGTATTCTTTGGCTGCAGTGCGGATAACTGTATAACACTTTATTCCCTGAAGTCTGATATTTTAGACAGAAAAATATGTCTATTCAGCACACGTAGATAGCCTATACATGGCGTTTTTTTGTATTTGTAGATATATTGGCTGAATGCTATGTCCTCTCTCCGGTGTATATATATATATATATATACTGACCAAAAGCAAAAAAAACATTGTTTCTTTAGCCCAACACACACACACAAACACACTGCATTCACTAACAGGCACAGCCACACTACCATCTCTCTCTTGCTTTCTTTATCTACACCCCCCCATACATACCTCACTCTCTCTCTCTTTTTCTCTCTCCCTCTGTGATGGCAGGACGGGCAGTGAGCTGTGCGGCTGGGAAGAGGCGAGGACGCCGCGGCGCACATTAATAATGCAGAGCCTCAGCTTCCTCCCAGCGCCGCGGCCATGGCACTGGCCCATCGCTGTCACCAGGGGGGAGCTGGGAACATTCTCTCTCTCTTTCGAGCTGTACTTCTTTCAGTCTCTCTCACATAAACACACGCAGACATACACACTTTTACACAAACCCAACCAAACTGGGCCTCCACCCGAGACTGTGGCTCATTACAGATCCTGCTCTGATGACTGCACCACAGACCTGGGCTCATTACGGCACTGAGGACTCTATCCAGCTCTCCAGGCCTGCAGCTGGTACCTCCACCTCTCTCCTGCAGCACGACGCTTTGCTCTCGTGTTCGCACAATCCACATACTTTATTCCACCTGTCTGACTCAGTCGTAAAAATTTAGTTTTATTAGTTTGTATTTGCGGTAGGCCAACCATGTTTCTTGTATGCGGGGTGGTGCGACGACTGCAATTTCTGCATTTATTCAGAGTTAATCATTACTTTTCAAAGTCTCATTACTCAGTGTGTCCCATAGGCATCGCTTGACCCTATTTAGGGGGGGCTTTGGTCGGCCGTCTTTCATCTCAGGCCCTCTAAAAAGCTGCAATTAACTTGGCTGCTGCAGTCGCTGTCAGAGGCTAGTTCACTCCCCTTACCAGTCGTTAAAAAGTTTGCTACATTAAGTATTATACATCCCTCTAGTTAGCGGTGGTCCTGGTCAAAGGCGATATTGGGCACCAGTGAGATCTCTCATCTACCTGCATAAAAATGTGTTAGAAATATGAGTAATTTGAATATAATGTTTTTGTTATTTGTAATTAAAAGCATAGTCCGTGGGGACTAAAACGGTTTGGTTATCAACACTCTTCAAAAGAAGAAGATCTAGAAGAAAGATATCTGTACAAGTTTGAAATGACATTAGGGTGAGTGAGTAAACGATGACAACATTTTCATTTTTAGGTGGACTATCCCTTTAAGCAAGATTTGATCTTTCAACTTGTACTTCCGGAAAGAAATATCCCTCTTATATTGCTAAAATAGTTCCTACACCCCAGATTGTATGTTTTACTTATCGGGTAAGTTTTAAGTTTGACCCTTAGCGTTTGTAGGGTTTGTTTTTGACAGGTATAAAAATGGGGCTGTGAGGGATGTACAGCACATTCGTACCAGGTGTTAAGCTAATAAAGTTTTTAGTAGACAAAACAAAACAGTTTTGAATGTTGTGAATTGTTAAGTTGACACAAAATTAAACAGACCTTATGCATGCATCTGTCCCTCAAAGTCGTGTTAAATTCAACGTGGCATTTAACCTGATTAAGGTCTATGGACCTGATTAAGGTCTATGTAGGTAGTAAGCGTCCATCCTTGAAAGTTTATACCCACACACAATACATGTAAATGATGCAGCCACCCCATGTTCTCTTTTGTGTGACGATCTTCAGAAAAAAAAACTCAAAAGGCATTTGTCTTTACCTTCCCATTTACTTTAGACCGCCGGTCAGAGACGTTGCCTGAGTATCAATAATTCATTGTCTTTTAATTGTTTTTTACCATTAAATGTCAGACTGTACCGTACGAAAGAATGCAAAGCTATTATGATCAGTAGGCCACAGACAAAGCCAGAAGCACACTCTTCTTCACTGTCATTGTTATAAGTGTGTCAGACATCAAGTAGAAGATGAAGAAATCAAAGACTCTTGATAAAACATCTTTATCGCATCTCAAAATGACATATTTTGCCCCAATGGTTTTTATTTTACTGTTTGAATGGAAAAGGGAACAACCTAGAGGATTCTGTGAACATTTCCATATTGTTATAACTTTTTTTTTTTGTACGTTTGTTGCTGTTTCTTAAAAAACATGCAAATAGACAGACGTCAGAGCTGTAAATGTTCGACACAAATACATGCATTTGTTTTTATTCACAAAACCAGCCCATAGTTCTAATCCAATACAAACATTGCTGCTTTTTTTAAAAGATGTAGCTACCGGCAATGTCATGAAAAAAAAGGGAAAAAAAAGAAAAAAAAACGAAACCATAAAAGTTCAATCTTTTTCAGTGCGTTCGATAGAGCCAAGCAAGTGCTGTGGAGGGCTCCGTAAAAATTCAGACCTGTACACTGAGAACAATAATGTGACGAGCCGTAATAAAATGTAACGTCACGTAGAATGTGATTCGACGTGATATTGCGTGGCGTGATATGATGTAATCTGACATAATATAACAAAAGGCTGTCAGTACAGTAAAACAAAATGAAATATTTGAAGTTTGGAGCTTCCAGTAGTAACAACCCTACAGAAACACAGTGACAATTTTATCTTCCAATTGAGTCATAGTCAGAGTAAGGTTTTTTTATGATGCATATTTGTTCATTCAGAAAACTGGATTTGTAGGTTTTGGAATATTAACTCTCCCTTGAAAGACAAACATTGATCAGTTTTTAAAACTATAAATTTAAATCAAACTAAAAAAAAAAAAAAAAAAAAAAAAAAAAAGAGAAAATAAACACTAAACCAAACAATAACAAAAAACATAAAAATAAACAAAAACCTAAAAATAAAAATAAAAATAAAAATAAAAAAAAAAATAAAAATAAAAAAAAAAAAAAAAAAAAAAAAAAAAAAAAAAAAAAAAAAAAGAGACAATCATAAAATACAGTTTTTAAGTAAGAACAATGGTCCTAAATTACAATAGTGCTTGCCATTAGCCACTAATTTTAAAATATAGCCGTAAAATTTACATTCTCTACACAAGTACTGTATCTTTCCACACGTGAACAACATTAACACCAAACACAGAAATTTTGTTGATTGTCCACACTGAGTCCGCCATTTCTGTTTGTCAATGAACAGTTCCATGTCTAAGCCACAGAAAAAATCTGCTGGAAAAGGGACAAAAAGGTACCAAAATGGAAACATATAAAAGGGAATGAAAGTTGCCATAGATATTTTTATTTATGTTTAATTTTTGGTTCAAGGAATAAGTAGGTGCATCCATTACTCGTTTGATTCTTTTTGTATTGTTGTTTTATTGTTCTGTATCTTGTGATGAAGGTTTTTTTTCATAGTCGTCTTGTGTTTCTTTTTTTTTTTTTCATGTAGTTTGTGTTTGTCAGCCAGTGTTGGTGCTCGAGATGATCCAAGCGAGAGTTGGCATTGCACTTGATGGCAGAGCTTTGGGTGGAGGTCAGAGGTCACAGTCCTACTGGAACCACCGGAACGCTGCGCCCGTCGGCAGCATCACCTTCTTAAGAGAAAGAAAAAGAGAAATGGGGGGAGGGGACGGAAAGGGGTGCATTTAGTAAAGTGCTTTACATAAAAAAAAATAAAACACATATAAAGCTAAATTTGTTAGATCCAAATTAGCATTTTGTGGCTTTTAGTCCATGTCTGTTAGCTCTGAAGTCTTTCTCTTTCATAGCAAATCTACAGGTGACTCGTCCTGTACTACACAGATTTGTGTCCGATCACATGCTCTCCAGAACCTGAATTCCCCGCCTCCGAATACTGTTACTGTTTTATTTTCACATGCTGTTTTTCAAGTACTATATACTATTAAAGTATGCATATTCAAATGAGTTCTTTTCTCATACTTTTTTTAATAAATGCTACATATTCCTGAATTGTATTGCTATATAGAATGGAAATATGCTTACTTGGACGCAATTTGTAGGTCATTGAGTACTTTTTCACAATATTGCAAATGCAAAGTTTACATACTACTACTTTCACATATTATTTTCCGCCAACTATATAGTATGTAAGAATGCATATTCAGATACAAGTTGCATGCCACTGAGTACTTTTCACTTACTAGTTTAGGAATACTGCCATGTTTGACGTACTACTAATATCGTTGTTTGCTTACTATGCACTATTGAAGTATGCACATTCGGATGTAAGGTGTAGGTCACTGAGTACAATTCTCATACTTTTTTATAAATGCTACATAATCCGGAATCGTATTGCTATATAGTATGGAAATATGCTTATTTGGACACAATTTGTAGGTAATTGACTACTTTTTTGTATGTAAGAATGCATATTCAGATACAAGTTGTAGGTTTCCGAGTACGTTTCACTTACTGTTTTACGAATAATGCCAAGTTTTACATACAACTAATTTCACATACATTTTCTCACTTACTATATACTTACTATATAGTATAAAAGTATGCATATTCAAATGTAAATTGTAGGTCACTGAGTACTTTTCGCATACTGTTTTATGACAACTATAAAACCACCATCCTGTTCATTTCATATCTACTATATGGTGTGGTAGTTTGCATATATTTGGATGCAGGGACAGATGTGGCGTAGCTAAAGCTTATTGGCTAATTTTAAAAAAGTGGATAAGGTCTTTTACTTCCCACTTAAACTTCCTGTTTCAATAGAAAATATGTGAAAGGACAAGCATTTCACAAGCAATGCACCTTCAAATGAAGAAAATGATGTGATTAAATTCTAAATTTCGTTCTACAATCAGCAGACACCATTTAGAAACTTTTTCCAGGCAAAAATACAAAAAAAATACAGACTTTGGTTGTTTTGCATCCTTTCGCTCTCCTCTGCGGCCGTGTGATTCATCTAATTCCTCCTTCTCCCCCTTTCCTTCCCTGTTCTGTCTTTCCTGCCCCCTCCTCCTCTCCAGCCATGGGCCATGGCCCTGGCTCCACGTGAAACCCGATACGCCACATTCATTATTTAGTCACCACGCAGTCACGTCGAGCGCCCACCACACTGCTCTCGCTATGGCCTCTTTATATCTCTCTCTCTTTCTGTATTCTTTCAGTGCTGCACGTCTGTCGGTTTGGCGTCTGCTGCGGGACTCAGGTGGGCGCTGAGTCCGGGCCAGCTGAGGAAAAGCAAGAAGCCTTGTGAGGCAACGTTGAGGTTGAAGGGGGCTGAAGCTCAGGCATTGCTGGAAAGACACAGCTCCTTTCCCCCAACAGTGCAACGCTACTGCGGCACAGAATCTTAAATGTTCAGCAGCACTGGCCCGAGCCATGGGCGGCAAACACATCCCTGCTCACATGATCACACGTGCACCAGCCCACACACTCACACTCAATATCATTCAAGCGTTCCTGAACGAGACAAAGTAAGACAGACATTTTAAACTCAAAGAGAAATAAATGGGCCAGACTTAACGGACTAAACTAGAGTGCTCCCGTGACAACAGCTGGGCAGATGTTAACTCTGAGCACTTGAACGGTTTAGCACTTCCTAATATCATGTTGTAAATCAAGGTTGCAGGAGTATTTCAAATATTTATAGGATAAAACAACATAGGTCAGTTTTCATTGTCAGACTTTTACTTTGGAGAATATATGGTTCTGATTTTCGGTCAGTGAACAGAATAAATTCTTGTGGCTGATAAAGAATATAATGTGTCTTTATGGAGAAGATAATCACAGAAAGCATTAAGATACAATACCCAATAGAAATCATTAAAAAGTACTATTTTGTCCAGTATTCATTTGTGAATTATTAAAGAGTCGCATTGTTAGCTTAGCTTTAAACTGTTTAGATATACAGTATATAGGTTCAGTAATGTGTATATAAAAGCATAACAAAATACAAAAAATGTAAAATTGTTTTAATGGCTCATGATCATTTAAAATTTTAAATAGCATATTTTGAAATCAATTGCCACCATTTTCCATAATTTTCCAGCCAAATCTTTTTCAATTTGCCATAGAGATAGAATATAGTTACTTTTAAAGAAATATAAAGACATGTTGTTTTTTCTGTCATGAATATTTTGCTTAATATATGTCGCTATTAAAATGTTGGCAGAGCAAATGAAAATATGTTCAGATCATCTTAATATTGTGTTTTGTGTTGCATTTCATGCATATGCCTAGTTTAAAAACCTAATAAAAATTCAAAACAATGCAACATGCATACTGCTGACTACATGTAAGGATCAAACGCAACACTGTGGGTGTGTCTTGCACATGAAGCCTGAGAATTCACTTCTGGTGACCTTTGGCTTGTCACAACCCACTAGAAGTGACCCTAACGCCCAAACCTCTTTCAGAAGCCTAGCCCACAGGCAACCACTATGACGCCTGACCTATAACCTTTAACCCTAAACCTGTACAAACACTGGACCCTGACAAGAGGGTGACGGCTCGGTGGTGCGCGTTTCCAAGGTCATCTTTCCTGCAAGGTGTCAACCAAAAGATCCACCATCTTAATCTGTGTTTATTGATTTTCCTATGAATAAGTTACCGCTCCAATCTGCTGAGGGTTCAGTTTCCACAGGTCAGTGATACACTGGAGCTGTATTACTGACCTATGGGGACAAGGGCACTGTTTCACTGTTTCCGTTCAATAAGCTTGAGCTAAAAATTGTGGATTGAAGGTTAAATTGAGTAATTGTGATTTCTTGGGCCACCTCTTTTATTTTATCGAAAAAATACAGTAAAAACTGTAATATTGTGAAATATTTTTACAATTAAAAAATTTAGTTTGATATATTTTTTTAAATATTTAATTTATTTCTGCTAGCAAAGTTCAATTTTCAACAGCTATTGCTCCAGTCTTCACTTTCCCATGATCCTTCAGAAATCACCCTAATATGCTGATTTTCTGCTTGAAAAAAATAAATAAAACGTTTTGGGTAAGTAAGGTTTGTGTGAAAAATATACTTTCATACAAACATTTTCGCATTAACTTGATCAGCAGTGACAGTAAAGACATTAACAATTTAGCATAATAAGTGATAATAATTGAGCACAAAATCAGCTGAAACTGATTATTTAAATCATAATAATATTTTACAATATTATAGATTTTACTGTATTTTTCATAAAATAAATGCAACCGTGGTGAGTATGAGACTTCACTTTATATAAATATATACATATATATAATCTCTTTTTTTCTATATGCAACTACAACAAGCTATATTGTCATCATACATGTCATATACTGTAGAATTTCCCATTCTGTGCTAAAACATTTTTGACCCTTTTGAACCCTGCTTCAGAAAGTGTCTTTGCCAATCTGTCTATTTCTTTCCATGTCTTAATGTGTGTGCTGTATGCAGTCCAGCGGCCATGTGTACCTTCACTTTGTGAGTGTGGAAGTGTGTGAACGTGTGTGTCTGGGTGTCAGATAGAGGTGCAGGGTGACAGCTTCTCTCTGTGTGTGCATACCAAGAAAAGACCGTCTCCCCCTTTCAGACCACTGATACCACCATCATCTCAAATCAACCCTTCACTTTCTAATGCGACTGTCATGAGACACACACCACTTACTTAGTTACCTAAATGGTGACACTGCATTGACTTCAACTGGTTTTATGTACAGCTATAGTTATAAATACCACATCCCAACCTTAACAGAAGAACTTTTACAATTGCAAATTGTAGATACAGAGTCAATTACTTTATATTTATGTATTGAAAAATGTGCTGATGTCAGTTGATTTAATCAAGTCTATAATTAAATCACCTTAGGTTACACTTTGAAACATTATAATACTTGTATGCTACAGATGAAATGTAATTTAATTAAAGTGCACCACAAAACATTTTGTAACTTTAGAATCAATCAATTAATCATAAAAATAATAATAATTAAAAATGAAAGTAGTGATTGCCGGTTTCAGCTGGTCTAGCTAGAGTTGAGCTGATTTAGCTGGTTGGTCAGCTGTTCCTCCAGCCCGAACAGCTGATGAGCAAAACTCTTATGAAATTAGCAAAACAGACCTGCTTGACCAGATAAGTCTTTTTTTTAAAACATGACAAATACACGCTCATTTACTACTAGAAGCTAACATTTATATGCAGAAGAAAGGTTTATATGGTGTATAAATATATAAACACATTGACAGAACATATATAACAAATATTTTTTAAGATGCAAAACATTTAATTTAAGAACGAAATGTAAACAGTTCCTTGCAATTTCCTCAGATACTTATGCTAACAAATGCTAACATGCAAACACATTAACACAGCTAAAATAAACGAGCAAGCAGTCATGCAGTCACATGCAAGCAAGGCTCTGAGATCTTGGCGTGAACGTGAGCGTCGGTCCGAAGAGCCTCACGCTTCTAATTCTCCCGTGCTTCTTTTATTTCCATTCAGACGCAGGCTTCCTAAAATAATTCCCCACATCTCCAGTCAGTGAGGTGTGAGGTGGCAAAGGCCTTGACGGTCTGCACGCTACCTCCCCCTCTCACTCTCCCCTCTGTTTTTATGGCTCTCTCTGAGATGCCAGCAATGCACCGTGAAAGCTGCAAAACACCCAGTACTGCAAGATCACTGCCTGCCTGTACCCTTACTCTTAAACACACACCCTGTTACTTTACCATACACGCCAATACAATACACCTGTCAAACACAAACTTGAATATAAGTTCAGTGCAAGTGCAGGCTCCAGTCAGCCCTGCAAAATGTGCTAGGATAGGTTAGATGACATGTTTTAGTTAATAAATATGAGATACTAAGAAGTATAAATCAAAAAATGTTATTGGTGATACAAGTCCTATTACTAAGTGCTTGCTAATCAAGTTGGTCTTCCTGTTTAATGGTGACACAGCTGGTTAGCCAGGTTTGTCTTGCTAGTTAAGTTAAGAATTCCAAGCTGACAGATACAGTAGTATTATATTTTTTAATTAATTGGGATGAGCTGTTAAACGGTCAGCATGCATGCTAGCTATGAATTACTTTAGTATGGACAGTATGCCGTGTTGATGAGATGTTACCTGGTCTAAACAGCAAAACATTACTAGTTGCTACTACTGAAACTGGTCAGCCTGCATGATGATGTTTCACCTAGTTAGTCTTGCTGGTAAATTTAGTTAAGAATAGTTTACATCCATGCTGATGGATGTAATTCTATAATTAATGATGATGCGATGCTAAGTGGTCTAATTGACAAAACGTTACTGGTGAAATTGGTCAGTATGCAAGAAGCTGGTTGATCAAGTTAGACTTGCTAGTTAAGCTAGTCAGGCCTCCAATGGTAATAAATCGATTCTATTTGTAATTAACGCTGATGAGATGATAAGAGGTCCAAACAAAACTTTACTTGTCAAACTGATCAGTCTGAATGAAACTGGTGGACCAAACTAGTCTTGTTGATTAAGCTAGTTATGATATTTATGGATAGGATTCCATGTTCTAATTAATGGTGATGAGATGTTATGTGGTCATAATAGCAAAACAGTTCTTGTGAAACTAGCCTACATGATGCCATTAGTCTTAATGGTTAATTTGGTTAAGAATGATGTAAAGATGATTGCATGTTCTGATTAATGGTGATGAGATGCTAAGTGGTGTAATTGGCAAAACTTTTACTTGTTAAACTGATCAGCCTGCAATAAGCTGGTTAACCATGTTAGCTAGTTAAGCTAATTAAGACTTTAATGGTAGTCAGATTAATTCTATTTTGTACTTAAAGGTAGTCTATGCAATGTTGCGGGATTTTAGCTCGATTTCATTTTTTTCATTTATCTCAAACCATATGCATCACCCCTGGATCGTCTTGCTGTCTGCCCTCTGAATACATTGGGAAAAAATCCGGTCTCGAAAGACAACACAGAGACTGCAAGACCTAAAGAAACACTATGGGCACAGGATGTTCACCACAACAAAAACAAACTTCGGCCAACCAATCAGCAAGAAGAGGTGGGGTTTAATGTGCTGCACGATTTTCAAAGTAGTCATGTCTCAGATCTTTTCAGACTGCATGATTATCCGGGGTAGTATTCAGTCACTGATGTGTTCATACTGCATGATAGACCAGCGACAGTGGCTTTCACACAGCATGACTTTACAAGGGGAAGAATCACCAACAACTTTGTCTCACTGCCAAACAAACACGAGAAGCTTGTCATACAAATTGCATGTTTACTCATTTGAAACTAAAAGAGGATTATGGAGGAGGATATTTACCTTCGTAACTCCTCCCCTAACATCCCGCTGCCCTGGATGTTACTCTCTCATTGGCTGTAGGTAATCATCAATGTTATTTTCAGTCAGAACACATTCACACGGCATAATTTTGAATCGCCGACAGCTCCAGATATTTAGCATGGCAAATATCTCACGTGTGTCGGCAACATGTCTACGATTCTCTCAGATCACGTCTTTGATACTTTGATACACATGCACCAGCACAGATTTTCCTGTGATTTCGGGCGTTTGTTGGCAATTTCTCAAAACCTGTCTGCGAGTCAAAATCGTGGCTAAAATTGTGCAGTCTGAACTCGGCCTTAAACAGCACAACCTTACTGATGAAGCCAGCTGACAAAGTTACTCTTACTGGTTAAGTTAGTTAAAACCCACATGCTGATAGATAGCATTTTAGGACCATGAATAAGATCGTAAAATTTCTAACCAGTTACAATTGCGGCTGGTTAAGCTAGTTAATAAATCTAGTGGTCTAGACACCAGTTCACCAGCATTTAAAGCACAGCATACTTTTATGTTAGTGATCATCATGCAGTGCTGGTGTACTGTTGTCCCCACCAAGTTTTTTAACTTAACCAGCTGGAGTGTTTTGGTGGTAACCAATGAGCTAGCTTCATGCAAGACAAAGAACCAGAGAACAACTTTTTTGCTGGGTATGCAGAAATTTAAACATCGACTCCATTGCCACTTTAGTATATAAAGTATAAATTCTGTTAAAAGCAGTGCCAATATAACCAAAAGCATCACACCGTTTAATTTGAATCCTGTTTTTTTGGATTACTTAGCATGTTCTGAGGTGGTCATATGTACAAAAGTGTACAGAAAATTGCAAAAAAATAATAAATAGAATGGAATGCTCTTTTCTATTTATCTAGCATCCAAACGAACCAATGTTGAGTCATTTTTAGCACAACAGCTAGTAAAAGATAGCTTCACTATCAAAAGAATGAATCAATGTTACTGTATTACAATATGATGACCTTATCTACAAAACCTAAACTATCAGACATAAACACTGCATTCATCTGCAGCCAACAATATTGCAACATCAATCTATTTAACTTGTATTCACAAATTCGGAAAACAAATATGAATTGATGTGCTGTGCTCTATTTGGATTCCACAGCGATGTTTTTAACTCCGTCTAGTAGCAATAAAACAGCAGGTGCCGCACATCTCAGACGCTTAGTGCAAAACTATTCCCATCATGATAGGCGCTCGAATTAACATCTATTTAAGAAACCATAAACCGGCAGCGCTTTATGTTTTAGACACATTTTAATCACAGGGGCTCCCCGAGACGCCATCAGACGTGACCTTGTTTGACTCCATACTGACTGGACAGCTGGGGGAGCAGACGTGGCGTGGAATTATCCGACCATTTTTAATGACTGAAACGTTAGTGACACAGCAACACCCTGCCATTATTATTCTTACGGATGGTATTTCAATGAGTCTGTAATCAGCAAACAAAACAACAACAAAAGATAAATACAAATCTAAAGGTTTTATTTATGTGGAAGACATCAAATGGACAAATCTAAAATCCCTGTGAATATTGCAGATGTCAGTTGAAAAGAGACATGAGAACCTTCAAGCTAATTTAATAATTTGTGCCTTTTTTAATCTAAAAAGAGCCTAATACGGAAACATCAAACATGAGGAGTGTGACAAGATACAAACTATATATAATAACTGGAGACACAAATGAACAGATTGTAAATGTATTTTTTTCTTCCAACCAGGCAGTACAAACATAAACTAAGTTCTGATAGACAATAAAGAGTCACAACAGATCAATTCATGTCAAACTCTGATTAAATTGAAACTACTGGAATGTACAATACTTGACCTTTTATGTTGTTGAAAGAAGTCTTTTATGCTCACCAAGCCTGTATTAATTTAATCGAAATGCAGTAAAAACAGTAATACTGTGAAATATTAATACAGTTTAAAAGCACTATTTTCTGTTAGAATATATTTTAAAATGTAGACGTAATGAAACGTTTAGGTTACGACCGTAACCCACGTTCCCTGAAGGAGGGAACAGAGACGTTACATATGGGATCTCATATGTAACGTCGAAGTGATTCGACTGAAAGGGTAACTGCAATATACTACCATTCAAAAGCTTAAGGGATTCTTACTAGGACTGGTTGTTAAACAGGTAAAAAAAAGGTAACTTTTTCTTTCCCTCAAAAGGTAAAAGTGACAGTAAAGACATTTATTTATTCTTTTAATGTTTTAATTTCAAATAAATTCTATTTAAAACAAATCATGAAAAAACTGTATTCTACATAGAGGTTTTCACCAAAATATGACAATAAAAAAAATAAAATATGGATAATAATAAATGTTAGTTAAGCAGCATTAAGCTTAAAAGACCATGTGACACTGAAGACTGCAGTAATGCCTGCTGAAAATTCAGCTGTTTCATCACATTAATTAATTATAGTTTAACATATATATATATATATAAAAAGTTAAATTAAACCACTGATAATTTTGCAATATTACTGTATTTGTTTATCAGATAACTGCAGCCTCACATTTATGCATAAAAAGCTTCTTTCAAAATATGACAATATTTTACTGAACCCAAACCTTTGAATGATAGTGTGGTTGGTTAACATTACTCACTAGACTATGATGGAAAGAGCAACTTATTGATTAAAGAGTATAAGGACAAACAATAAGGTTCAGTAAGTTAACGTTAAAAATAATGCAACTGTAAATAAACAAACAATCTGAATACTTCCACAGCATTAATCTAGGCTAAGGTAAATTTCTACATACGCTGGTCCATCTTTAACAAATACAAACATTAAATATATTGACAATAATATATCGATGAAGTGTTGTAATTGTTGTAGTTCATTACAAAATGCATTAAATAATGCTGACAAACTGAACCTTATAATAAATCCTAATTTGTTTTTCTATGAAATAACATAATTTACTATAAGAGCAGGAGTGTGCATTAAGCAAATGGGGTTAATTCTTTTCATGATGACATTAAAATAAATAATACGTGAAATTCATCCTGCACAATTCGAACACTATCTAAATTTAGGCATTATATGTACATTCTGAACAACTCCGGTTGACCTCAGCAAGAAGTTTGTAGGACCATCAGCCCCCACTGATGAGAGAGAGGGGGGGTGGGCTTTTTGGTCACTGACACCTGGTGCTCCAGATGACAGCCCTGTGGCCAGATGGATTACGTCGTACAAAAAAAAAACATTCACATATACGTCCACATCATTCCCACTTCCACATCCTTAAACATTCCACCTTAATATTTTCCTGCTCTTAACAAAAGCAGCATCTCTCAAACTGCATCGCTCTGTAAAACCAAACTAATAAATGCAGGGACCTATAAAAGCAGCCATACCAGAGGGCGTTATGTCTCTGAGGAGTGTCCTAGTAGTGTCAGGGAGGCAGGATGTGGGAAGAGTGACGTGATGCCGCAGTGGGGGGCAGATTAGAACAAACCCCATGGTGCATGTCTGGCCGTATCTCCCTCCCCCGCTACTGTCAATGCCACCTGTCACCCCAAAGCCCATCTCCCAGCCTAACCCTCAGCAGACACCGCCACCATGTACAAAGTTCACCCAAATTAGAAGCAAGGAAGGTTATTATGCTTTCTGGCCAATAAACATTAGCGAACAAATGCAACTAAGCAAGGTCACAGAGTCTCAGTATCGTTTACCTCCAGTGCAGCAGACGGTTTCTTCTTGAGCTCCTCACACTTGCGGAACTTGCAGATCTGGTGGCCCGTCTTGCGGTTCCGGCAACTGCTGCACTGCTCGCAGTTAATCCTGCGCCGGCAAGGTGGGCACATCCCACAGCGTTTCCTCTTCTTCTTCCCGGAGCTTATGGCGGAGGCCAGCTCGCTTTGCACTGGGTACTCCGTCAAGCCGGCCATGTGCAGTGCGCTGTCGGCGAGGAAGACTCCGGCAGGCGTCATGATGAACAACCCCGGGTTGAAGGGGAAGGCGCCCCCGCCCACGCCGTACGGGAAGTCTGTGTGACCCCCTACCGCGTCGGCCACCGATGCCCCTTCCAGGTCGACCGTCCCTACCTCACCCCCGCCCACGCCCACTCCCATTCCCCCCGGCAGCAGCATGTGCTCCATCCCCGCCCGCTTGAGCAGCGCAGCTGCCTGGGCAAAGTGCAACAGGCCGTTCTGTCCCTCCAGCACCTGCTCCAGGGTTCGGTCCAGCTTGCTCGGCACCAAGGCCGAGGAGGAAGGCTGCTGCGGCTGCTGCTGGGCGGGCTGGGGCTTGGCCGCGTGGCTCTTGGCCTGGCCGTTGTGTTTCAGTCCGTTGGCGGGCTGGGGGCACGCGGCGGTGTACTGCGAGAGAGTGCGAGACCTCTTCAGACTCTTGCTGAGGGGCTCGCTGATGATGCCGCTCCGGTTGCGGCGTTCGATAACGGGGCTGTCCTCCCCACAGCTGCGTTTGTCCTGGTCCTGGTCCGTGTCCTGGTCCTGGGCCTTGGGTGTCCGGCTGCCCTCCGGCTGTCCGCCAGACATGGTCCAGCCCCGGGGTGTGAACGTGGGAAAGGGGGGCGGGGTTGGGGAGGGGACGGGGGCTGGCGAGGGAGGAGCCAGGCAGCGCTCGCAATCCACTCAGTACCCAGGTGAGGGTGGAGCCTCCCCTTAACGGGCAAAACCGCCGGCCAATGGCAGGCAGACCCCAATGCCCTCGACTCTAGACTTCAGCCCTCATCCACATCTTTCCGCCGGCAACCTGTAAACTAAGACACAAAGACAGAAAGAGAAAGAGAGAAACGGAAAGATGTTGAAAGCATTCTGATGCTTAAAAGAGACCTTGACAACAAAAAAGCTGAGACTGAGAACAGTGAGTGGCGATTTGAGTCTTTCTTTCGCATGGCTCCAACATATTATTGAGTGCTGTACCGATGCCCCTACTGTGCCTGGGAAATCAATACAGTATGTACATTTATCTTCAAACGCTATGTAGACGGGGTAAAGCAAAAATGAGACAGATGTGAACAGTAGCACAGCAAGATGCTGTGACAAAAAGCACCTTGAATAATATAAAATGGCAAGAGTAAGCCATGAAAACACTATTTCACAATTAGTAAGTTTCCAAAGCAAATTGGATGACTTTTCAGAAAAGCACGCCTTACTATTTTCTGTTAAAGCTGAGACAGTTGCTTCACTCAAGGTAAAGCAGACATACTGTACAGTAAGCTTAACTGAGGGAACCAATTAACTTCTCTTTATATAGATACATATATCTTATCAATTGATAAAGAGAATATATGATACGATGTATCATAAAGAATGAATAAAATAATTTTCAAAACCTCTGGCAACTTCAGTCGACTTCCTAATGAAGTCAATCGACCTTAAAAGTGTGATGTCACCTGTGCAAACATAAACTCAATCACCTGTCTGTTATTTCATCCATTTATTTACTGCAGTAACAGTGAGAGTACAGAAAAAAATCTCTTTTGCAACAATCTGCAACTCACTTTGAAGGGCGGAGCACATAAAGTAAGTACTCTGAAGGGTGCAGAGCATTTCTCTCCCATATGTATACTTCTGCTACACATTTCACTGCCACTTTATTTTAAATCTCAATGTTACCATGATACTCTTGATAATCTGTAATAACATATACCTGCTGTACTTGTCATAAAGATGTGAAGATGTCATTCTGCAAAACAGATGTGATTTGTGTCCTTAAATCACTAAATGACTTCAACAATGAACAGCGTATGCTATCTTTTACCCCTTGGTAATATAGAAAGGGCCTATGTCTCTAAACAGACCCGTCTCCTCTCCTGAATATTTTAGCGAATATCCACAATTTAAACAAACGACATAGATGGAAACGAAAGCATTTGAACTCTTTATTCAGAATTTCGATTTTCATTTTAAAACCCTGTTATATGTCAACCCCGTTGCCATAATGTTTTGTGCCTAAACTAATAACTTCATAAATAATAATAATAATAATTAAAAAAAAAAACTTTCTTATAAGACACCATATTTCCAGGAAGTTAACTTTAGAAAAGACACCTAATGTCTTATCATTATACTTTTGAGAATAGTCCCCAATCTTAAAATGTCAACCATGTTACCATGTTTCTAACAGTAAATAGCTGATAACTGACAAGTGAATGTCTGTAGGATTATCATAACCGAGTTCTATTTCTATGAAGCACATATGTAGTTTCATGACCTTGAGTGCAAAGCTTGTAATGTCCAAAAAAAAAAAACTGTCAACCCTGTTACCTCCCCAAGGGCCTAATTAATCCTAGAGTGTTTTATCCCAGAATAATTCAAATGCATTAACGGTAGTTTAAGATGGAACTGTGTAATTTATTAACACTTTATCTGTTAGAATGTTTAAAATGTCTGAGAAATGAACTTTTAAAATCACATTAGCAAACTTGAAAAGGCGCCTGTTTCGTAACATAATCCGAAGAGACCCGCTGTCAATCATGCAGTGAAATAAGAGACACGACAGAACGCAGCTGAACGACCGGACACAGACTTTTACCTCATGACACAATCCAAACGCCAAAAACTCAACTCTTGTTTTTTATTGGCTGCCCCCCGTCCACAACAGAGACATCCACAAACACCCACACACACAACCCCACTGAGAAAAGCTGAGGAAATGGCCGGGCCAGTCCTTATAAGGGAAACAAAGGGACAGGGAGAGAGAGAGGAGAGGATAGGGGGTGGTGGAGGGGATCTACGCAGTGTGTGGAAATTGGAAGGCCAGAATTAGTGGGAGGTAAAGCTTCAAAGGCAGGAGCGCAGCCCCCGCATTCTCCCCAGCTCAGGGGTCTGTGGCGCCAGCGGACCACAGCCAGCCACTTTCTCTCTTTTGCTCGCTCGCTCTCTCTTTCTCCTTCCCAAACCAGGGGCCACACTGCACCAGGCTGCTTTACCTCACGCCTGCCAAACCTTCCCCGCTGCACACATCTCTTGCTGGGACTGTGGAAGCACCCGACCTTCAAGTCCCAAAAGTGCTGAAATTACATAGCAGCGTTTTCATTCAGTATTAGCAGCAATGACTCACTTCCCATCCAAAGCTAAGGAGAAAAACATGTCTCTAACGGACCATGCTAGCTTGCCATGGACAGCCCATGGTTTCTCTTTTATCCTGGCTTGGAATGGCAATATGGCACATCTCAAATCCGTTCCACTCTTATGGTTGCTGCACCAAGCCAACAGTTGGCCGCACACCACCACACACCAAACGTTATCCTAGCAGCATGTTGTAGTCCATCCCCACGATGTACACTCTTATCGGTGTTATTGTTTTGTTTTTGAAATTCGGGTTATGATATGCTGTAATCCAAGACTGGTGCATGCTACCATTCAGAAGCCTTCTTTTTTACTTTTAATCAGAATAGATGCATTAAATGGATTGAAGGTGACAGTGAAGGCATTTATAATGTCACTAATATTTTTATTTCAAATACATCCGGTTCTTTTCACATTTTTAATCATCAAACAATCCACTGTTATCCAGTATTAAGCAGCACAGATGTTTCAAAGACTGATAATAACCCAAAATGTTTCTTGAGCAACAAATCAGCATATAAGAATGGTTTCTGAAGAACAGTAAAGATGGGAGTTACGATGCTGAAAGTGTAACTTTGCAGCTACAGAAAAAAGTAACAATTGAAAAAATATAAAGAAATATCACAGGTTTTTCTGTATTTTGTTATAAAAAATATGCAGCTTTTGAGAGAGTATGATATTCTTTCCGCAGCCTGAAAACATCCTACTACTGCAAAAATGATTTTCTAGCCTAGATTATTTTGGCTTGTTTCTAGCTAAATTATCTAAAAATTAAATCAAGTTCAAAATATTGTCTTGTTTTCAGAAAATAAGTCAAAATGAAGCAACTTTTTGCTTAAAACAAGCAAAATAATCTGCCAGTGGGGCAAGGAAAAAAAACTTATTTCAAACAGAAAGCAAGATTATTTTACTTGTTAATACTTAATAATAAATTTTGACTAGTTTTTTTTTTCTAGTCTCAAAAATCTTTGTTGATTTAAGAATTTCTAGATATTTGGGCTGGAAACAAGTAAAAAAATATTGGTTAGAAAAGCATTTTTTGCAGTTTAACTTTTGTGTAAGGTTTAGTTAAAGTCAAAACACAAAATGTGTACGAACTAGGCAGAGCGGCCAGTCACACGGGGTAAGAAAAAGGCAAGGGACAGGTGGCTCAATGTTAGCACTACTTGCTTAATTACTGTTCCCAAAGTAACCATTAGGGTGATGGAAATGGGCCCACAAAATGACTTAGCAAATAAGCCCACTGGACATAAATGAATCGATTTGCTTCCTCCTGTTTTGAGAAGTTTTTTTTTCCCCCCGTTAGGAGTAAATTCAGTCACACAGCTTCCCAGTGAACCGGATGCTATCTGCGGTAAAACGCTATAGCATTGATCTCAAAGCAAATAAAATGCAAACACAGTGTGTGATGGTTACTAAGCATTGTCAGTTCTCTGTAGTTTGTTGTCTCCATCTGTTCCTGTAACATATGACCTGTGTTTGCAGAGGTCTCGTAAAAGCTGAAATAAGTGAATTTGTCTGTCGCTGCCTCCACATCGGTTCCTGTCAATCATAGTAACCTCTTCAACATCAGGTCCACCTTTAAGTTAAACTATCTTCCAGCTTCTCTGCACCTGTGTCACAGACTTCACTGAACACTCAAGTCAAATGATGTTTCCTCTGACCCTCAGATTTTATCAAGCCATCCATCTTTAAACTCCCACACTCTGTTAACCACGCATACTCCACACTCTTCCAACATTTTTGTCTAATTAAGTCACAGATTTTTTGAATTAAGTCAAATTATTGTCATTGCAACACTCATTTCTTTCATTCCTCCTTGACAGTATTTTATTTCCATATAATTGCCGTGCATTTTGCATGTGCGTAAATCCTTCAGCCTTTACTAGCTATGTTATTATAATGACCAGTACCAGCAATTTGTCTGTCCACACTGAACTCTAAATGGCAGTATGATGTGACACAATCTCAGAACATACTTCATGTTTAATGTACAGTTATGAAGATATGATTTTGGAACAGCAAATGACATTTCAAAGCAGTACAAGGCCACAGAAATTAAAAAAGGGATGCACAAAATTGACATTTTAGGCGATATTGATAATATATACATTCAAAAGATACAACCTCACAATCAATCTACCTGTTGTAAGACTGAATGCTCACCTTAAAAGTCCAGATTCAAACTTCACATTGAAAACTACTTAAAATTAGAAAAAAGTGTGCAAGAAATGTACATACATCAACTGAACAGTAAGATTTATAATGTTTTTAATGAACTATCTTTTGCACACTAAGAATGCATTTATTTGATCGAAAATACTGAATAAACAGTAAATTTGTATATATATTATATTTAGTTTAAAATATATGCTTTTATTTATTTTATCCAAAATACAGCAAAAGCAATATTGTAAAACCTTTTACTATTTAAAATGTCTGCTTTCTATTTGAATATATTTTAAAATGTAATTTGCTCCTGTGATCAAGGCTATATTTTTAGTATTATCACTCCAGACCTCATTGTCACATGATCCTTTAGAAATCATTCTAATATGCTGATTTGCAAAAAACATTTTATTATTATTATTATTATTCTTGTTATGTTCATTTTTAAAATAGGTAAATATATATATATATATATACATATATGCATAATATATTTATTTTATTTATGAAATGTATTTATTTATTTATTTGAGGTGATAAAAAATAATATGTTTGTTAAGAAAGGATGCTTTGAATTGATCAGAAGTGATGATAAAGACATTATGTAGCAAAAGATGTTTACTAAGACAAATACTGTTCTTCTAAAAAATATATTCTACCATATCATTTTCAACCTTATAATAATTTTGAGCAGCAAATCAGAATATTTACAATGATTTTTGAAGAATCATGCAAAACTGCAGTAATGGTGCTAAAAATCTAAATTACATTTTAAAATATATTGAAAGCAGACATTTTAAATAGTAAAAACGTTTTACAATATTACCTTTGCTGTATTTTGGATCAAATAAATGCAGACTTGGTGGAGAAGATAATTCTTTAAAAACATTAAAAAACTTTTGCCTGGTAGTGTAAGTATAGAAACTATGACTTTTGTGTCTATAATTTATCAGCTTAGATATATCAGCTTTTTAATATTATATTATATAAGCTTTTTAACACTGTCTAGTGTTCTGTGGACTTTTATTATGAACCAGTCTCTCACTGCATCTATGTTCCCTCCTGTTTGTGCCCCTTGTTAGTTTCCATAGTGATTGATCAGCTCCGCCCCCTCATTAACCCTCTTGTCTGCCTTTAAAAAGTGTTCATGTTTGTTATTCTGACCGCTGAGTATTGTGAGTGTTACTTCCTCTACAAAGTGTTTTCCTTGTTTTGGTTTCTGCTGTTTCTTGCCCCTTGATTGCTCGACCTCTGCTGTATACTGGACCATTCTTGTGCTTTGCCTTCACTATTCCTGCTTGCCGCTGTTTTGTCCCTGCCTGTACGACCAAGTCTACCAATAAAGCTATGCACACGTTCCCGTCTCCAGCGTCACAAATATACTGTGCATCTCTAATTAGAAGTGATCAACAAAGTGATGCCCTGTCAAACTTCTCTGGTTAGAACGAATACGAATGGATCTACACAGAAGAGATTATTTTATCGCTTGTTCCTTTATTGCATTGCGTCATTCATGTGTCGTTATTGGAAATCCCATGTTGATTGAACACTTCTGAATATTGGGTGGCATGTGTTCCTCTTATTGTTTGTGGTCCTAAATGGAAGCCAATTAAATTACAAAATATTCAAGATGGCTCTATTGAGCGTCTAATGTGGTTGATGAAGTCATGAAAACATTGCTCCTTTCCCTGGGGTTTGCCTTTCATGTTAAAAATGACTCAGGGTACAGAACTAGCTGACGCAGATGTGGTGAGGTTAAGGCTCAGCTGAAGGGTTAGAAACTTTCAATGCACCTGATTGTGTGCCGCGTTTTAAGAGGTGTATGACCTACCTCAGGCCACACACTGCATTCTCTCCTTTGCGGCAGCACAATGCCTCACTCACAGCTGTAAAGATGGCAAGCCAGACCCCAACGCAATTAACCTAGGCCCGTTCAAAAGCATGGTTATGAATGATTGTAATGCTTTGTATTCATTCAAATAGAGCTTGTGTAATCAGACCCTTAACCATGTAATCAGCAGCTCAGTAGAGGAAACATAATGACCCATTTATAGCTAATGTGGAATGTCAAAGCTGCGAAATATTAGAGAAAAAGGCATGAAGTCAGATGAGTCAATAAATAAAGCAACTGAAAGAATAACCAGACTGAGAACAAACTGTCTTAGGCGAGACCATCATTCACAGACAAATCCCGATCTTATCTGTCATATGGTCATAATCAGTTCAGCTGATTAATCATTCATCGGTTGCGTCTGTCAGTCGCTTCACACGAAATTCAGATATAAATATAAGAAATGCTTTTTTGCTCCTTCCTTAATATGAAAGTAATATAATAAATCGGTGTCAGAGATTGCCAAAATACATCAGTCTGATCAATTCAGCTAGCGCGCCTCTTTACTCTTCAGAATCAATAATGTTTGACTGGTTAGGGGTGGCAAAGGACAGAACGGGAATGTACTGTAACGGAAATCGGCAGCATTACCTCATATGATCTAAAAACAGACATGAAACCATTAAAAGTGAGGATGGAATATAAATAGCTCTTTCCTAAAGCTGTCATTAGGCTACGTAAACTACAATATCCTTTTTTGTTGATATTAGCCTTTGAGGATATTATCTTTGATCAAATAAAATGGGTAACGACCTTGGACTGACAAGAGGGGATTGGTTTCAAATGGAGGTTGATAGGTCAAAAAACCTACAGCTGAATAGGAAAAGGCGACACCGACCAAACAGCATGGAAATAGACATTGCTGTCATTTTGCTGTAATGACAGCTGCTAGCATTGATGCTAGCAAACAGTTTGTTGTGTGAAACCAGCTACTAGCTAAACGCTGAAAAAGGCTACTTTTGGAAACTGTATGCGACTTACGAGGCATTCGTTTCGTGCTCGGTATAGTTTGTGTGAAGGATATGATGAATTAGAGCGGATGCTAATGCTGAGCTCTTACTGTTAAAGTTTGACTGACCGAAGCTGTGCTAATGTTCTGATCAATCTGAATCAGTCCGTCGCACTGTAATGACATGATGGCACAGAGTAACAATTCTGGGTTTCGTCTCTTCCTCTTTCACTTTGTCTTTGCAGTCAAGGACTCTAATAATATAAATATTTCTAAAATAGTAAGATGCCGAAAGCAAAATGTGCCCAAATATGTCAAATAAATCGGATAATGTTGATTTGGTCAGCATTTATTAATTGGATAACTGCAATACCCTGGGTGTCAAAAAGTATAAAAGATAAAAGTAGTGTGGCTGTGATAGCCGCTACACTCATATTCAGCAGAATCATTAATGTACTAAAGCACAAGATAATAGCTACATAAAGATGTGTCTGGAGAGTTTTATGACTGATATCGCTACATTAAAAGGAAGGAAGTCCAGTAATGGCTAATTACACCCAAACAGCAATTTGAGAGGATGGTTTTGGAAATATTCAACTTTGCTTCCTGTAAATCCTTAAAATCTTTAAATTATAGGAATAGTTTCTCCTCTAATTTCCATCTGCCATATTCAGCATATATTTTTCATATGTGACAGTCACAATGCCTTTACACATGTTACAGTGTTTTCTGTTGGCACTGATACAAGTTATGAAAATGATATCTCGGCTGATTAACTGGAAGATACATTTAGTATGTCTCCACAGCAGGCTATTTAAACATTTATGTTAACTGACAAAATTTATTAATTTATGCATATTTAGGTTTGCAAGGTCTCTAATGGTAATATGTCAAGGGAAGCTGTTTGCAAAGACAGCTTATGTCTCCTCCCTAGGGACAAACACACGACTAATTGGTCCTCCCCCGATTGAATAATAACTCTAAAACAGACAATGCTGCAGTGAACAGTGAGTTTTACATTTCTAGGGTATCAGTTATGTAAAGTATCATTTTGTCATTCTGTGTCCTGTAGGGCACAGGACAAAACAATATATTTTTATCATGATTTACAACAAAAAAAGTCATTCAGGGTGACAACAGTCTATATACAAAAAAAATATTGTCAGGCATACTTAGAACAAGAATATTTACATTTACACTTTTATCCAAACAGACTTTGTAAGGATAACAGTTCAGCCCCAAAATAAGTCATTTTAAATATTTACCAATATTTGCCAATATCCTTTAAACCACTAGGTTTTGCCCATCTGCAAGATTAAAAAAATAAAATTACATTTTGCATGATCACTTATTTATATATTTTATTAAGTACTGGTCAGAACAATACTATTAATGAATTATTAATTAATTATTTAATTAATTAATTAATTATACTTTTCTATTATAAAACAGCAGTTTCGTATGGAGTATTTATTTATTTGTTTATTTTGTTTTTCTTTTTGTTGTTGTTTTTTAAACGGACCTACCTGTTTTGTCTTATTTAGGAATGCTTGGAGCAGGGTTTTTCTCACCCTAGTGGGAAATGGAAAACTTGGGGAGGAACTCAAACCTACTATTTTCAATTAACTATTTCCACTAATGCATTATTATTTTATTTTATTAATTTTTGGGGTTGTAAAAATCAGCATCCGTCTATCTATATTCTTAAAGTCATTATATAGCCTTTACAATACTGAAAACATAATATAACCTATGGCCAATTATGTTTTTCCTCCATTTATTTAAAGATGGGTTTTTTTTGGGAGGGGGGGGAGGGGTCAATCCGAAACAAACACTAAACTTCTAATATTTGTACAAATGTCCAAGAATAATTCAAAGTAATGGATAAACCATTGCTACTGAACAGCTGCAGCTGCTAAGAGGAAGAAAAAAAATCCCTGTGAGGTTACTTCGCAACGTCACGCAGGCAGATATCAAGTAATTCAGGTAATGCGGAGTCCAACGTAACATCTCCCTCAAGACACGCACACATCTATCTCCCCCTGCCGCTGTCTTTCTTCCTCACACCGCTTCACACACACACACACACACACACACACTCACGCATGCATGCTCTCACACGCAAGCGCTACACACGCACACACTTGCGCACGAGATCCAGCGGACGTTGACAATAATTCACGTTTCAGAGCTCGCTCCGCCAGATGTGGACTTCGCCGAGCGGCGTCCCGGGCATTTGCATAGCTCAAAGTTAAATGCGCTTGAAAACTTCTCCAACTCTTTGCGTCATAGCGAAAGTTAATGACTGGCAATCACACAAACAGTGCGTGCGTGAGCGCCGCGGACTGCAGCAGGCGACATCAGCCCGATAATATCCTCTCGGCGAACAATGAAGCGCACATTTTTGGCTAATCCCTCCGCGACGACTTCAACAAATCGCCATAAACCACGAACGACTAAAACGGAAAATTGAAATGCGGTCACAAAACCCCTTACGTATATATCCCGATATTAACGAGCACCGCGTTTTTGTAACGCACAGGTGTGCTGCCGCTGTACACCAAAAGTTCCGCGTCTATAACATAACGCATCATCAACTACAATACCACCTGTCGTTACATGCTGGAGCAACTATCATAAACGTCATCGGCATCATCATTTTACTAGCAAATTATCCAAGAGAGTGTTAAGTTTTACAGCCCACCGCAGCATTTCAATGCGATTAGAATTTGTTTATTCTGTCAATTGATTAAATGTGATACTTGCGTTCTGAAGAAGCCAAAGCAATATTACTTCCTGGGGAAAGCGTAATCGCGTTTCCATAAAGAAAATACAGCTGAAATCTGCGATGTCGTCCAGTCGCTCCGAATATGTGTCGGATCTTAATTTAATTTGACATTAAAGCGGCACAAAAATACCTTTTGTCTAGACTCAATGATCTGAAACCCGGGTCTCTGCGGTGCCAGTGTACGGTCTGCAGCAGCACGACTGACAACGTACGGCACAATCATTCTCCCGTTCTCCCAGCCAACAAGATCGTTAGGAAGATGACATCCCAACTTTGAGCAGACTTCAACAAAGTATGATTCCCCCCCTTTCGATGTATCTGCATATTTGCAAACACTGGCCCCTTTTTTATTCGCACCTACCAAGGCAGATCCGAGCAGAGGGGAGGGCTTCCACTGTCCGAGCGCCCCTTCTCCAAGCCCGTCGTAGAGATTGATGGCAAAAAGAAGGGAGAAAAAGCTTATTCTCCACTTCCAGAAATCATGTAGCCTTCGAGCGAGCCGAGCGCGTGAGGAAGAGAATAGTAAATTATTGCTAAACGTACTTTCTGGGAAGCTGAGCGTGTGGGCTCACCAACCTTTCGATTCTCGCAATCCCACCTCTACATCCAGAAGAACATGCAAACACATTTCATAGATTTTTGGAGCTTCACGTAAAAACCGAACTGGACTTTCGGCGACGCTGAGACGGGAGAAAACGCACAGATAAACAAAGACATTTCGCGTCACGCCGCGTTTCTTTTTTGGCGACGTTTTAAACGTCGAAGCGGAGCGCGTGGGGTGTTTGTCGATGAGCACGGACGTTGTGAAAGATTTGAGGGTTAATGTTACGGACGGAGATTTCTGGCGGCTCCGTCCCCTTATCCACCGCGCAGCCTGTGACTTTTTTTTTCTATGGGAGCAAAAGTTGATATGTCGTCATACCGCTTTAAGACTGAACTTCCCTTCAACACATTCATATTTACCATCAAACAATGTCAGAAGGATGCACGTGGTGACTGCATGACTTTGTAATCCTACTGTTTGGTTTCATTTCGAGAGAGTTTTGTGTTCCTCGGAGGAATATATAATTAGGGGGGAATAATGTATGAAACTTCCAAACATGTCTGAGCTTTTTGAAACTTTGTTATGCAAATTATATAATTTTAATAGATATTTCATTCATTAATATTTCGTTTCAGTGGAGATACTACATCTCATGGGCTGATGCTTGATGCTCATTTTTGGTCCAGTTCTAATGTTGTTGAAAAAATGCATTTAATTGTTTTTAATTTGTGATTTTTTTTTTTCTGATTTTGTTTTAATTGCTCAAAAAATGTCCTAGTTGTGTAGCCAACTGACTGTAAATAAAGCTGTAAATAAACTTTCAAGAAAAGTTGTTGTTGTTGTTTGTTCTTGCCGAATGTATAGGCTGACATCATATTTTCATATTATTTATTTGTATAAATTTTGCATTGTTGCAATTTTGTTTTAAAATATTGTTAATTGTTTGGGGGAAAACGTGACATAATCAACATGAATTGTCATGTGACACTATATATATACATATAACAAGGAAGACCCATATAAAGCCCTCATAACATAACATACTTAGACAACTTCCAACATATTTCCAACTATTTATAACACGTTACATATCACATATTTACACAATGTATAAAAGGAATGCTTAGTCCAGGCAATATGAAGCATCTTAAGAAAGCTTCTGACTTTTTATTTCATATTCCAGATATTTATTAAAACTTTTATAGGCTACATTAGGCTATAAATGGTGTTCACAGAAGTGTATTTAATGTGCAATTGCTTTGTATGCTACGTTTTGCATGATCGTTCCACTACTTGATAAAAAAAATGCATTTTATTAGGTATTATTATTATTATTTGTGAGTTATTAGATGTATTTTTAATGAATAGTAAACAATTTTGTAGAACGTGGTAGCATGTTTAAGTTTGAAAGCAATATTTAGGCTAAGATTACATTTCTAAGAAATTTTTGAAGAAATATATTTTCTCTTTTTTATAAACTCGGACATGTTACTGACCCATTAATGTGTGAATAACTTTTTTTTTAAAACAAAGCACGTCTTTTTAAACGTCCGTGCACGTTAGTGACGCAGATTACACATTATACCTCCATGAATAGCGTGGTCTGCTTTGGTAAACAGGGGTCAGCTGTGGTCGTTCAGCTCCTGGTTTCTCTCAGTCCACTCCGCTTCTTTTGAATGTCCTGTCTGCTGGCAGGCGGCCAACCGAAGTGTGTGGAAATGACACCGCCAGGGCGGCAGAGATTTTCCTTCATTTCTCTCCTTCCCGATCGCAGACGGGCTGACATTGGCTAGAAAGTGGAGCAGCTCGTCAGGGACAATCAATGCGAATCGATCGAGCCGCGCGGGTTTGAGGCTCCGAGCTGGAAAAATAACGCGCGTGCGAGCGAGGAAGAGAGAGAGAGAGAGAGAGAGAGAGAGAATGAGAGGACAGGGAGGGGATGTGCTACCAATACTCGCCTCTCTCACACACAAATATCGCCTTTACTAAACCCTCATTTCACGGAAGGCGCATCAAAGACAGTTTATTCCTGACGCAAGGATATTTTATCATATTCATCAACATTAAAAAGGATATTATTTTTCCTCAGCTGTCAAAGTTAGCCAAACGAAACGCCACTATGTGCTTTGGCTGCAGCTATAGGTTTATATTAGCAAGTGTGCCAATACTTCAATTTGGGGTCCAGAAGTCTGAGACCATGCTTCCATTGCTTCCATTTTGGCATCTCTCTAAATTAATAGTTTTTTCTGTTGTAATATTATAATATGTCATTTGAGAGAAAAGTTTAATCAAAAATTAAACTCAAAGTGCATTCATTTTTGTGTAAAACCTTCTTCCACTGAAGCATCTTGTGCAAATTTAAACTGGTCAAATAGATTTTGGATTCCATTTTCAATGTTGTTGCCGATTTTTAGACATTTTTGCATTTGCAACATAACATTTTTTTTCTTTTGTATAATGCTACGGAATTTCAGAGCTGTGCAACCGCTTGCATATTATTTAGATGATAAACAGCCTATAAACTGATTTAGAGAAAACCTCTTGTGGAGATAGTAGAGATACTCAATGTCTTTGGGTATCATTCAAAATGTCTTGGTATCCCATAGTAACACTCTGGTAATGGCATAGCAACTAGTGGTGATGCCATGGTAACACACCCTTAAAAGCATTGGTAAAACTGTTTTGCCCAAAAAAATAAATAGGTAAAAAATAAAATAAACTGAAAATATAAGACCTACACAGCAGTAGCCTGTGATATAGCCAATGCCATTAACCAAATTATTAATGTTAAATATCTTGCCTATTAAATTACCTGTTGCTAAGCGAGAAGTTGTGGCATATAAATCTGTTCTCATTATTAGCTGTCAAAAATATATACAACATCAACAATACAGATTTTTCAGTAGAGAAAAAAATATATCTAGCACGTACAGAGGCCACTGTTTTCTAATCCAGGTTTGTGCTGCGTTACACGGGTTGTCTAAGTTTGACAATTAGCTTTTGTTTCACTGCTGACATATTTTCGTGGTCGTGGGCTGACACGCACGGGTTTCGTCAGAGAGATAAGCGCACAATGGACGCATCCAGTCCCTCACTGACGGGCTGGCGTGAATAAATTGGACACGCATTGCTTCGTAATCCCCTGAGTGTCTCTATGGCTCTGGCAAAGTGCCTGGCCTCACCGTATCTTACATTAAGCAGACGTCAATCCGTTCGTCTTCCTTTCGCTTTTGAAAATCACTTCCATGTCGAAGTGCCTGACCGCTTTCTGTGCCTGGGCTCCGCCAACTCTCAAGTTCTCCAGAAACAGGTCCAAAAGAGGAGGAGGGGGAAAATGTTCTGCGACAGTCCGGCATTTGTGTCTGCACTGGTGATTGGAACTGTTTGTGTTACCACAGAAGTGTGTAAACTACCGAATATAAGAGTTTTGTCCCTCATGCAACCTTAATATGTAGATGAGCAAAGCGAAAACTGTATGCAAAGAAGTTTATACCAAACACTTATGTTTTATGATATATTTGTGATCTGTAAAATCGTGCAAAATAAGTATGACATCCAGCGATACCTATTTAGCTTTTCAGTTTATACCGTCTCTTATCCTAGCCAATTTTGCATTTATTTGATCAAAAATGCAGTAAAATGTTAATATTGGGAAATAGCATTACAATTTATTATTTTTCTATTTGAATTAGACCATATTTATTGCGGTGATGCAAAGCTAAATTCAAAGGAGTCATTATTCAAGTCTTGAGTGTCACGTAATCTTTAGATATCATTATTATTATTAACAATCTTTAAAACAGTTGTAGAATATTTTTGTGTGTGGAAACTATGAATAGAAAGTTAAAAAGTTCAAAATAACAGCATTGAATTAAAAGTTTTTGCAATGTTACAAGTATATTTTCTGTCAATTTTGATCAACTCATTCTTGCGGAAACAATTTTTTTTTTGTATTTAATGAATAATTCAATAAATAAAACTTTGGAACAATTATGTGGGTGTGTACCTGCACTGTAAAAAGTTACCGTGATTTTAACTGTAAAAAACTGTAAAAATGCTAAGGTAAAAACCTGTTAAATGGTTAATGGTAAATTCCAGTTAAATTTATGGGGAAACACTGTAAACTGACATTCACAGAATTCTCTGCATTACATTTAAAATTTAGTTTGAATTTAATGTTTTTTTCTTTGAAATAACTGTTTCTTTTTAGTTTTTTTGTATCAGTAATGTTTATGTTACATGTAATGTTGTTAAATGAATGTTTATTGCACATTTCAGTTTAATAATTCTCACCATGATGGTGTTTGTGTGAATGACACTGAGCACCTTCTATATATGTTACTATTTAAAAGCTACTTGGGATGGGCCTTAGTTTATTGTGTGATGCATTTTGTGCTTATCAGTGTATTTCACTACAAAATAAATTTTTCTACTTTAATAGGTTGGTATATTAACATTATATCAGTTATTCCGGTTTATTATTAGAAATTATGGTATTTAACTATAAATTTAACATAAAACGGTAAAACAAAAAATATTGTTACTGTATTTTTCAAGGATTTTGAACCTTGGGTTTTTACCGTAAATATTACGGACCCCCATGAGGAATCAAGCTAATAAATCACACAGAATGACCTTTTTTAGAAAATCTAAAATAAAATTTTCTGTAATGGGTAGGTTTAGGGGATAGAAAAATAGCCTACAGGTTGTACTACAACGTCTGGAGAGACCCCATAAAACATGAAAACCAGTGTGTATGTGTTTATATGTTTCAGGAACACTTTTAAGGAACAGTTGTGAGGCAGCTTCAGAAAGGAGTGAATCTAAGAAGTGAGTGAATTACTATTAACTAATCAGGATGATGTAATTAAAGTAACAGAATGACAGTAAGCTGATGAAATCCTGAGACTTGACAGAAACATTCTTTTCTCCACTATTAGTTTCAACTAACCCTGAATTAACTCCCTCCAAAATCCATTCAACATTTTTGATTAATTGCATGAGACTGACCCTGAGACTTCATAGCATTCCAAGCTTGACCTCAGGATTTCTGTGAAATTGTCAGGATAAGAAACTGACATTGTAAGTAAAAGTAAAAACCAGTTTCTTCTTACTTCATATACAAATCCTTACCCGTTTTTATTCACAAATTACATACATACACCTAGGACCCCATCTCTTTTTGTCAACGAAACCATACAAAACCATGTTTTCTGCTACAAATGTGAACGTGAATATAAAACAACTGAATAAACAGAAAATCTGAGAATTGAATGGTTCTCAGTCTTAAACAAAGGGGTACACACTGACTGATTAGCCCCTAGGATTGATTGAATGCACTTGATCATGTCCACTATGGTTTACAAATGGCTTTCTCTTCAACTGGCGCACTATATAAGAGAATGAGGGCAATTTCAGACACAGCAATGTTCTTATTCAGTAAACAAATACATCGGAGAGCAAGATGGACACTGACAATGTGCTGGCAAGGCAGAGCAGGTTACTTTTGCTATGAAATTGTGTAATTTTTAAGAATTGTAAACAATAAATTGAATTGCAAAAAAATAATTCTATTGCATTATAATGTGTCACGTGAGATCCCGTTAGCACCTCAGTTCAAGTTTAAAATTTTAAAGGAATCTACATTTTGCCTTATGTGCTGTATATAGATTTGTATTAAACCCAGTATATTTATTTAACTATAAATTTTCCAGTATATTAAACACCTAAGGCTGCTGTACAAAACACATTTTGAATAGAGGCGGTATGTTAAGTGGTTTTAGCTGAATAAATCACAGAAATCTGTAGACAGAAGAAAAATGAAAATAGAATGTTTGAAGAATATTAATGCAGTGCTGACTTACACGTGCAGTAGTTAAGTGATGATCTTTGCACCAGGACTCTATTCTCTGAAAGCAGTGAATTTCACAGAAATCTGATCGCTGATATAGCATGATGCATCATCTATCAATATAATCTAAAATTCTTGTTTGTCTCTCATCAGAACAATTTTCCCCAGGAAATCCACTTTACTTAATTATATTCAAATCAATATTAGGATTACACTTTCTGAATATACCTTTTAAAAGTAGACATTTTAATTTTTTAACTTGCACTAAACAGTGGCGGAACTTTATAAGTATATAAGTGATACATTTACAACTGACATCTATAGCAAAACACAAAACGCACAATAAATTCATATTATTGTTAGTTATAACGTTAACTAATAATCCTTCTAACGTTAGATCACAAATACAAACGTTCATTGTTACCTAAGTCCAAGAAACAAAATTAACAGATATAACTTTTAAATTCAGAAATATATCAGTAAATGTTAAAATTAACATTTATAAATCATTTTCAGTGTTGGTTCTTGTTTATAAACGTTAATAGGTAATAAATGAAATTGCACTGTTAAATTTTATGCTTTTAATTTCTATTATTATTATATTAATTTCAAAATTTTAAGTTTAACATTAGAGATTAAGAAGGCAAGGAACAGTATATGTTTGAGTCCTTAGTCCTTATTGACTTCTATGGTATGGAGGAATACTACTCTGGAGGTCACCAAATACCATTTGGTAATGCATTTTGAAAATGTGGGTAACCAAACAATTACTGGTAGCCATTGACTTCCGTAGTATAGTGGAAAATACTATCGAAGTCAATGCGGACCAGAAACCATTTGCCAATGCATTTTAAAGAATATTAGTAATCAAACAGTTGCTGTTAGTGACTTCCAGAGCATTTCCCCCCATAATATGGAAGGCAATGGGATCCAAAAACTGTTTGGTAATGCATTATGACAATTTTATTTTACTGGTATAGGACAGTGTAGAAGCAACAGGATGCAAAGTGGGAGAAACAGAGAGGGGGTGGGAGGATCAGGAAAGGTCCTCGAGTCAGGATTTAAACTCATAGTGCAACGTCATTATATGTCGGCGCCCTGCCCACAAGGCTATCACCATCAACTAGTAATGCATTTTAAAGAATGAGGGTAACCAAATAGTTGACTTCCATAATATTTCTTCTCCATACTATAGAAGTCAGTGGGGACTTGAAACTGTTTGGTCATCCAAATTCTTCAAAATGTTGTTTGCTTTCAGCAGATGCAGCAAGAAATTCATACAAGTCATAAATGATGGCACAATTTACATTTTTGAGAGAAAATTCCTTTAACTGCATGTTTAAAAGAAATACCAAATCTGTGTCCTAAAAGGAACGGTAAAATAGAAAATACTGAGCTGCCTGTTTGCCTGAACATTGCCTGAAAGAGAAAGAGTGCTCTGGTAGGGAGCAGCAATGCGTGACACAGGAGAGGCCGTGGTGGGCGCGCTCGCCCCGGGGCTACGGCCACACTCAGATCTTTGTTGCGTTCGCTCTGCGTGAGACAAGGCAGAGGCACTTTCCTGAGAGAGTGAGAGAGAGAGAGGGAGAGGGGGGTATTAGTTTTACTGTGCCCACTGCCTCCCACTCCAGCTGCATACATGACTAGCACCGCAGGAGTGCCCCAAAAGACTGCCCGAAAAAAGAAATGCCAGAGAGCGAAGAGAGAAAGATGTCCGGTTTCGCAGACGCTCAGGAATGTTGCGAGCTGTGTGAGATTTCCAAACAAACACCGCAGTGCCGCTCTCTCCTCTCTGCCCTGAGGCACAGCCCAACACTCCTTTACATGCTCACCTCCCACCGCCGCCTCAGCACAACAAGCTTCCCATCAGTCTGGATGATCTGTTTCACTAATGTGTCAATTGTTCATTTGTTGTTGTTTTTTCATTTGCAGTGCTGTTTAAAGCGTCCCTTGTTTCTTCTGGATTGTATCAAGCCTCTTTCCTCCATCCAAATTGTCAGATTATGGTACATGCAGTACTTTGACTCTCCCTCTGCATTCAAGAGCATATGGTAGTCTGTGAAAAGCTGACCCTGACAGGATGACAGCAAAAAAACTTGTGCTGTCTCTCTGCCTTTGACCCAGCAGTACAAGAGCGAGAGAGAGAGAGACCATAAATTCAGTCCATCTGAACTGGCAAGCAAAAGTGAATTAGAGGAGGAGGAACTCCAGAGCCAAATGACTAGGATTGTCATCAGAGGAACAGGTGTGGCCAAATACCAATGTTTTCATAGGAGATGCTGATGAGACAGATCCGTTAGAGCACAATGTAAAAATGCTTGGCTCTCGTCTTGGATTCCTAAACCCGAAACATCATGTTGAGAGTGTCAGCCACGCAAATGACTATGAAACAAAGAACAGATGCATAATGATGTAGTGAAGAAGGAATCTAACGTTCTCAAGTCATTTAGAGATGAGAAAAACCTGCAATGAAAGATTACCATCTAGTGGTCAGTTGGATACATTGCAGCCTGTTGCAAGTCTGTTAGTTGAATGTATTCCAGTTTAATCTGCAGAGACAATTATAAGCAATTCATTGAGATTTATTGACAGGCAAATGTTTGCTAGTGAAAAATAAATCTAGAATGTATTTAGATCTGGTATATGATTATTGGGTTGTAACCAAAGAAAGTAAGATCATTATGAAATGGATATACATGGGTATGGAAAGTATTCAGACTCCCTTAAATGTTTCACTCTTTGTTATATTGCAGAAATTTGCTAAAATCAAGTTAATTTTTTTCCCCATTAATTTACACACAGCACCCCATATAGAAGTTATAAGAGCCTTGGTGAGAGAGGTAAAGAAGAACCCAAAAATCACTGTGGCTGAGCTCCAGAGATGCAGTTGGGAGATAGGAAAAAGTTGTAGAACGTCAACCATCACTGCTGCCCTCCACCAGTCGGGGCTTTATGGCAGAGTGTCCCTATGAAAGCCTCTCCTCAGTGCAAGACACATGAAAGCCTGCCTAGAGTTTGCTTATAAACACCTGAAGGACTCCAAGATGGTGAGAAATAAGATTCTCTGGTCTGATGAGACCAAGATAGAACTTTTTGGCCTTAATTCTAAGTGGTATGTGTGGAGAAAACCAGGCACTGCTCATCACCTGTCCAATACAGTCCCAACAGTGAAGCATGGTGAGGGCAGCATCATGCTGTGGGGGTGCAGGATGACTGGGTGCAATCGAGGGAAAGATGAATGCGGCCACGTGTAGGGATATCCTGGACCAAAACCTTCTCCAGAGTGCTCAGGACCTCAGGCTGTGCCGAAGGTTTACCTTCCAACAAGATAATTAACCTAAGCACACAGCTAAAATAATGAAGGAGTGGCACTGTGACATCTCTGAGCATCTCTGGAGAAAGCTAAAAATGGCTGTCCACCAACGTTTACCATCCAACCTGACAGGAGAGGATCTGCAAGGAGGAATGACAGAGGATGCCCAAATCCAGGTGTGAAAAACTTTCCCAAAAAGACTCATGGCTGTATTCGATCAAAAGGGTGTTTCTACTAAATACTGAGGTTTGAATACTTAGGACCATGTGATATTTCAGTTTTTTTTTAAATAAATCTGCAAAAGTGTCAACAATTCTGTTTTTTTTGTCAATATGGGATGCTGTGTGTACATTAATAAGAGAAAAAAATTAACTTAGATGATTTTATCAAATGGCTGCAATATAACAAGAGTGAAAAATTTAAGGGGGTCTGAATACTTTCCGTAACCCACTCTACCTATTGTCATTTACTAACCCTCATATTTTTTTAGAGCCATGTTGCTTTCTTCTGTAGAACACAAAGAGAAATGTTTTAAAGAATGCCAGCATGCAACAAATTTTCAAGAAAATGAAAATAATTCAGAAAAGTAACCAATTCAGCTTATCCACTGTAATATGTCCTAATGGATAGGGAGTTGGGCTTGTAACCCAAAGGTTGTGGGTTCGAGTCCCAGGTCCGGCAGGGATTGTGGGTGG
>JAUMHI010000025.1:4088794-4100753 GCA_032359435.1 Enteromius unitaeniatus
CTTCTCACTGCTGTGTGTGTGCACTTGGATGGGTTAAATACAGAGCACAAATTCCTAGTATGGGAAACCATACCTTGTCACGTCATTTCATTTCATTTCATGTCACATTATAGCTATATATGTGAGGAATTTGAAAATTATATTTTAAATATTTTATACACCTAAATCAATACTACCATTGATTCAAAAATCAATACTTTTATCCAGCAATAATGCAATAAATGGATAAAACGTGACAGTGAAGACTTTTACAATGTTCCAAAAAATTGGTGTTTTAAATCAATGCTTTAAAATTCCATTAATCAAAGAATCATAACAAAATGTATCATGGTTTCCACAGAAAATATTAAGCAGTTTAATTGTTTTTGACTTAAATTAAAAATGTTTCTTAAACAACAAATCAGCATATTAAAATTATTTCTGAAGAAGAATGTGACAATAGTTATGCTTTACCATAATAATCAATAATCAAGAAAAACTGTTATTTTAAATTGTAATATAACTGTAGTCTTCCTGAGCATAAGAGACTTAATTTAAAAACATTAAGAAATCTTACAAGTTCGGGGATTGTAAGCTTTGTTGAAAATTGGTCTATTACACCAAGTGCAATTTTTACTCCCTTGTCTCACAACCCTCAGGAAACAGGTTTAAATTAATCTGACGGTGATATTCAGAATTACATTTTTGGATGAACTAATCTTTTAACAAATCTGTTTTGCAAACAGCAAATCCACTTGGATGAGGTAACAATAAATAATACTCCTGCATTGCTGAATGTGCTGAAACTAAGTTTGTGTGTGCATAACTTTAGCCTGCCTTGACCTCTATGGGAAGAATAAGGTACTGCAATACTCTAGAAATGCGTATATAAATGCAAAAGCAGTTCAGCCCCCTGAACCAATGGGAGTTCCCTGCAGCTGTGCTTTCCACCAGCAAGAAAAAGCTGCATTAATTTCGCAGTGTCAGTGCAAAGCTGACTGCCTTTTGCACCTCATTGGCTCAGTGTAGCCCTGGGACATGAAGACTTTAAAACAATGAATGTAAAAAGTAGATAAGCAAACTACATATCTTTTAACTCTGCAATATTATAAAGCTACTGGCATTTTAGCCTATTGTTACATTAGATGCAGTGTGTTCGATGCAGATGCCATGTGTTGTCCAGAATATGAGTCTCCTCAAAATAACTGAGAGATGATAAAAAATGAATATTAATAAATAAATAACGTAACAGAGTAAATAGAATTAAATCACGTTACCATCCACCTTTGTTGTTTAACACGGTTGATTTTTCTATGCCAATTTTGACATACCCGGTTATCACCGTTTTATGTGAAGTACCACTAACTGAGAAAAAACAAAACAAAAAAACTAAGCTAAGGTTGATTTAACCCGTTATTATTTTTATTATCATTTTATTAGCAGAGTACACTGTTTTGAAAGATAACGTTGAAATACCATATTTACTACAAACATTTCTGCAAAATCATTATCATTTTAGGCTAATATTTGCCTACAGTGTTGGGTAAGTTACTCTAAAACAGTAAAAACATAATAATTACTAGCACAACTTCTTCAGTGAAATCAGATAACTTTACTAATTACTCTCTCTTAAAAGTACTGCATTAGGCTTCTTATTACTTGCTAAATCTCACATCAGCCTTGAGAGTTACAATACAGGCATTGACATGGAACAGCTTTTAATTCAATTAAATACATTTTTTAATTCATTCAGCTTGCATAAAATTGTATAATATAAATAAAATGTGCAATATATTATATTATACTAACCAAATACATTATAACATAAGCTATATTTTACATTTACATTAAAAACATTAGCTACATTTGAACATTAGACATTATATTACATTTTGATGTTAAGTCAAGTATTGTTTTATAATTGTTGTATATTCAATACTGCATTTAATGCAACTGCATCAGGATTAACTTGAAAACTAATCTTATTTGTTTAAAGGAAAATTAAGCTGCATTAATTACTTTGTGCATTACACCCAACACCGTATATTATATACACAGTGGAATAGGCTTATACTAAATACAACATTTTAGTAATGACACAATATGTTTTTATTGTTGCTTTCACAACTTATGC
The DNA here is from genome assembly GCA_032359435.1 of Enteromius unitaeniatus. Taxonomy (NCBI): domain Eukaryota; kingdom Metazoa; phylum Chordata; class Actinopteri; order Cypriniformes; family Cyprinidae; genus Enteromius; species Enteromius unitaeniatus. The sequence continues at coordinate 4,090,908 of JAUMHI010000025.1, forward strand.
CTAAATATACCAGACTACAGCTAGGCCACTCTCAAATATTCTACACATTTGTTTAGGCTAATTCCAAATATTGAAATGTCATTACAGTGATCATAAATAATAATCCTCCCGTTTAAAAAAGCACAGAAAGCGTAATTTAGACAAATACAATTCACCGTTCCCCCTGAAGAATCTGCCAGAAGCTACATTCTTGCAGACCTGAGCGGCATTTCGACTTGATTATCAGTCATGGCGATGAGCGAGCGGCGCGTTTTCGGGAAAGCCCTTCACCTCCACCTGATGGCAGCATCACCAGGCCCTTCACACGGGTGCGTGGGAGTTCCCCGCTTCGCCATGTCGGGGTGGTGCAACGTGCTGAAAGGATCTCCCGAGCGCGCGCGCTCTCTCTCCCTATTCTCCACCGCCCCCACCCCATCAGCTCCATCCTCCCCCTCACGACAGTCTCAGTCTCAGCAGCAGCAGCAGCAGCAACAGCAGCAGCATCGTCCACCTCCACCCTCTCTAGGCAGCAGCAGCGGCAGCATCATCCGGCGGTGAGACACGGAGGAGACGCATCCGAGTGATGCCACTGCACCAACCGCATCTCGCCACCGCGACAACACGCCGAGAATAAAGCGCTTCTTCTGCGAGGAGGGAGAAACACATTCGCCTGGAGAGATCCACTGCCCATGAAGATGTCTAACGCTGACATGGTCTTGAACTCCACCGATCGGATAGTGAAATGTAAGTCTACATGTCCTCCCTCCATACCTGCGTCTTTATTGTGTGCCGTTATTTACGCACTGATTGTTTAAATACTGCCACTGCTAATTAAGACGTATGCATTGCGTTTATTGCATTCGTGTTATACGCATTCATGTTTTTGAGATAGCGATGTTTTTCCTCTGCTGTGGATTGATGGTAATTGAGTCACGGGCAGGCAGAGGGAGATGTGTTAAATAAGGCAGATCCAGTGGAGGCGGTGATGCAGCAGGATTTAGGTGGCATCACGCAGCCCTTCCTGTATTCTTCAGAGGCAATCATAAAATAAGGTTTTTAGTTCATATTTAGATGTTTGCTTTCTCGAGGGAAGCCTCCAGTCTGAAGGTAAATCATTCGAGATGGAAACTGTCACGCCCCCGTTGCGTCTGATTGATTTTCGCACATTTACTGGTCACGTAGCGCACATTAATATTCCCATGTAGGAACATAAAAGCAAAGATCACAGAGGCTGAATATAAGCGCCTCGGTCTTATATAGAAACTAGACTTACTAGGTTGCACTAGGTAATTTTTTTTTTGTTTAACATTAATGGCACTTTCATAGTGAAAATATATTGAAATAACACCCAAGAGGTGTCGGTAGTCATATTAGTATTGTTTTTATTCTACATGGAGCGGGTCGCACCTTCTTGGCGCGGCTATGTTTGGATCACGTGATCAGTCGTTTGCTACAATTCATCTTATTGCTAATAAAATAATAGGCTAATTTTGCCAGGATGGTTTAAAGCATAAATATAAACGTACATTCTTACAACAACTGACACAACAGAAAAAAAGTGCCATGGTGTGGATCAACAGGTGTGGGACTCACCAGATGAATGAAAAAATCAATACTGACAACCTAAGCCACAAAATGTGAAATATAGAGAAACATGAAAAATCAGAACAAAATATGCACGAACAGATTCAGCAGTGTCAGCAGTGAGTGAGCAAATTGAATGCATCCAGGCCAATAGGTGTCAGTATATACAGTCCAAAACCACTAGTATTATTATTTTTTGGGATGAATTGGAGCAGATAAATATAAACAACAATGTACTTAGTGCACCTTTCTGTCCTTAAAGGCAACAAAGGAACAAGAAAACAGCTTCAGCATTTTAATAGAAACATGTTGGCTTTCACGTTTTCACATTTTCACTTTCATAGATTCTCCCTTTTCCTCTTAGGGTTTTGTCTTTTTGATGCGGCAGTGTAAATTTTGTTTATATAAATGACAGATATATTCTGGCAGACTCTGTAGGTATTCCGTAAACAGTAAACCCCCCGATATTAATCTTTTTTCTTTTTTTACATATCAGCCCCAATTAACACACCGGCCTAGCTGATTGATTTGAATTGCAAAAATCTCTGGGCTTGTGAACTTTTGAAACAATTTCCAGGATATCTCAATTTGCATGCTAATGTGGCCGCATTTAAATGTGCTTTCTACTGTGTTGATTTGATAAATAATATTAGCATTTAAAACACCCTTTGTGTGAAACACGTACTCGCCCAAAAATGTAAAATCAGTCACCATTTACTGTTCATATGACGATGGCACAAAAAGCAGATGTTAGGCTGAGTCACAGCATGAATGTTGCTGAGGATCATGTTCCTCAGTCCTGATTTGTTGACATGGACATTTTTTGGCAGAGCAGTTGATTTGTATCTGCCTTTGCAAGCTAAATCTTATGACAAGGCCTATTATAACTCAGGGTTTGATATAAGTCATCTGACCTCTCTAAAAGTTAAGGTTGCATTAGTCATTGCCACACGTAATGAGTCACAGTAGTGACCCCCCTCCAACGCACCGGCTACCTCGTGGAGGTACTTTAGATCTGGCAGTTCTAGCTGTAATGCCATTCTCTGAACAACCTCTGTCTCCCCCCCCTTATGTATAATTGAGGGCTTTTATCATCAGCAGAATGCATCAATAAATAACCACATCTAAAATCCCAGTGATGAGGTTAGCTAAGCATTCATATTTAGCAGTGTGTGGCGCCAAATGCAGGAGACAAACAAAGAATGTGTCTCTGTGTAGAATCCCCACAGCAGCAAAGCAGGATTTCATAAAACACTGCATGGTGTGTCATTTGCAGAGTTTCATTTACTAAGTGCAACTAGAGTTAGGCCTTTCATTCCTGCACTGGCATAATGGATTTTATGGCGCTTTCCATTTAGTGTTTTGATATGCTGGTTTATAGCCTCGTCTCATGGGAGCTGTGCTGAGCATCACTCTTTGTATGCGAAGTCATTATATTGTAGCCATACTGTTAACATTCTCATACTCGCTTCCAGCTTGCGTATGAATCTGTCTTAATGATCCTGGTATGAAGGCAGAAAACCATGCGCAGAGGCGAAATGAACAGACTAGGGATGTCATGATGCTTCATAACACAATTTTGTGGCTATTCTGTGGCTTTATTAATTCTGTACAATTGACTCTATTATTATTATTATCTTTGTATAATTAATAATATACATTAACCTTTTGTTTTAACTAATTTTGTTCTAGCTTTTTCATCAGGCTGTGGATGCATGGGAGTGGGTTTGCATTTTGTTACAAACTTACAAAAAAAAAATCTACACAATGTAATTGCTTTATAATAATAATATAGTTCTGATTAATAATGGCAATCTAGTCCGTTTTGAGTCTCCCTTTTTTGCTAAAAACCGAATGAAGACATTGCTTCAACTAAACTAAACTAAAAATAGATCTGTAGTATTATTATTATTATATTATTATTAGAAATTAACTTCCAATGTATATTTATCACACAATCTATATTTCTGTACTTTGTTTTTGTTGGTTACAAATGTGTCAAAAAGGTACACAACTTTCATTATACAGTTGTAAAAACTGTGCTACAGTGATACTATCGTTGCATACTTACACAGTCTAACACAGCTGAGTACACAGGAGCTCTCTGTCTGAACATCTACTGATCAATTGAGCGCATTTTGAACAAATTAATACATATTACCAGGTACAGTAGTTTGCTGATATATTAAACAGATACGTTTCTGGATATGATAGGTAAAGTGATTTTTAGTGCAGTTAGAGCTCTTTAAAAATACAACTTGTCGATCAGCGCCTGGTTTAAAGCCCAGAGGAGGTAGGTCAAGTGTTGCTTCAGCCTCTGAATTCTGGTGTGTAGATGCCACTGGCCCACTCACTGCTCTGGGATGTCTTCATGCCAGGCTTAGAACGGCCTACTTTACAGAGCCCAATTCTAGGGCATTAACTGTGTTAGTTCTGATGGGGCTTGGAAAGCCACATGGGGCACAAAGAGGTATTGTCAGGATTTAAACAGGACACTTAGAAAGGTGAGTCACCCAGATGTGATGGTTCTCTGGATCACGTTCTGATTAGGACACATGAAGATTACTAGTAAGGAATGTTGCTAAGTAAGATGTTCTGTTGTTTACTTGGCAAACTGAAATAGCAAATTGGTTTATTTCATTTTCTGAGAACAAAATGGGTGGTGCTTGAAAGAAACAATAAATCAGTATATTGGTTACTGGGCAATATTTAGTTGATTGGTATTCACCAATATTGGATACATCGTTGTACATACATTTTCCCTACTTTTAAATTTAAACTACCTTTGCCACCACTTAAAGATAACACAAATACAATACAGTACCAGTTTTACTAAAACCTTGCACCAGCACAAACCTTTTTTTGGTGTTGAAATGAACTGTCAGCTTTGAACAGTTGAAAGTCAACTGACAACTTTGACAACCCTCCATTAGGAGTCACGGAATACTCTAGAAAACCTTCATTTTTGGCCATTTTTTACAGTGTAATTACACTGTAACAAGGACACCTAAAAATAAAGTGTAGCAAAATTTATTCTGAAGCGTTAATTAATCAGTTAATGTTAATTTCAACATGTCCTGTTATATTTTTAAATAAAAGATTGTATGTCTTAATATTATTTGATAAACCTTACTAACAAAAAAAAATATTTTATCAACTAACAAAGATTTCTTAATACCAAATTACAAATATTTATTGTTAGTTAATTCTGCTAGTTAATTCATTATCTAGCTAAGCATAACTAAGAAAGGTTATCTTGAAAGGTGATGCTTTTATTTGTAGCATTTAAAAAGATGATTTTAATTTTATGGTTAGGCTTTATATTTATTTTGACAAACTTATAATGTCATATCTTATAATGTATTGGCCAGAATTGTAATAATCAGTGATGTTATGCTCAGGTGTTGTGGGTGGTTGCAATGGCATTGCAGTTGCTAAGATGTTCTTATATTGGTTTTTAGAGTATTTGCTATGCAGTTGCTATGGTGTTTTCTGGTCGGTTACATAAACTGCTTAGACTAGTTACCAGCTGGTCTTATTTTTTTTTAATAGTGGTCTTTTTTAGTCAGTTATATTAAAACTTAGACAATTTTAATCCAAAAAGTAAGACTGATTACCCCTTGGCTAACTGGTTGGTTAAGCTACTTCTTAAATCACAGTTCCAACATAGTGGCTATGTTAATGAAAATTATAAATCTTGTTACTTGGAAACATCAGTTCTCTCATCAATAAACCATACAATGTGAGTTACCGCTCCTGTCTATATGTCAAAAAGCATCAATATTTAGTGTCAGCATTTCCTAATCTTTAATAGTAATAGAATCCTTTTCCCTTTTCTTAGTAAAACTAGTTGTATTTATTACATCCACCCAAACAAATGGTTTTAAACAAATCCTTTGTCATTTAAGCTTTGTTTTCTTTATCGGTTGTTACAAATAGCTCAGCATGAGCCTTCTCTGGCCACGCTGTTGCAGTTTCCCATATTCATCATATACATTTTTAATGAGTTAATAAGCCTGTGTTTTCCCTTTGAATTAGTGTGATCCCTTGGGCTTTTCATTGAGTGATCGTCCAGAGCTGTTGTTGGAGCAGTAAGCTCAAAGCAAAATATGAGCATAATCTGTTAGGTAGATGAAGGAGTCCGTTGAGAGGCAGTGGTAGGGGGCAGGTGCATGAGGGTGGATGTTAAGGTGGAGTAATTACTGACAGGATCGAGAGGGAGCGAGATGGATGCTGGGGATCCGCTTGCCTGATGTACATGCAGGCTTTATATAGTAGTGTGGGTGAATTATTTAAGCATTGGTTTGCAGCACTGTTTCAGTTCACATGGCTCTCTTACATAACAACACTTCCCCGAGGTCTGCTGATGAGATGGAGAAGAGGAGGGAGATGAGGGAACGAAGAAGAAAAGATGAAAGGGAGGATGAACAATCTTAAGGCCTATTCACACCAGTGTGAATATTCACTGCAAATATTCAGTCAGAGGACAAATGTTGAATAAAAACACTAGGTTTCTATGGGCCTGTGAATATCTGGCTGTGAATATTCATCTGCCAACAAATCTAAGGCTTCTTTTTTGTGTGGAGAGACTTTATTGGCCAATAAGATAATAGCTTTTGATCATGTTTTCAAATTTTTATATGATTTATTTACAAAGTAGAAACATACATTGGTTATGCTGTTGTTTTAGTTCACAGAAAAAAATACATAATTTTTATTACAGATTTTGAAAATAAATCATAAAAAATATAATTAAAAAGTAATTTATAAATAACAACAAATACTTATATATATATATATATATATAAATTAATGAAAATTAGGCAAATGTATTAGAGAATTAATAATGAAAGTAATTATTTCCTTATGCTGAAAAATTTGTGTGTTATCTGTTGTATATATAATATTTGCATGTACGTCTCATACATCGTTTTGCATTTTTGTTTTTTGCTGGGAGTGAATAGATACTTAACCAGGGGAAAAAACAAAAAGGGAACAGGGATGTGTGTGTAAGTGAGAAGGCTGGAGAGGTGTTTAACACATAAAGATGTTTCCATGGAGAATGGTGGACAAAGGATCATGGTGGGCAACAAAAGGGAATATGATGAACGTGAGGAGAAAGTTACTGATGAAAGCTAAAGTAGACAGGCAGGACATGATAGAGAGAGAGAGAAATAAGACGATAGGAAAGAAGCAGAGACAGAAGGACAGCCACGCATGAGAACACTTGTAAATGGCACAAATACATGACAGGTCTGTGGATGAAGTGTCTGCTTATTATAGTGGTCCTGCTTCAACAAACACAAACCTTCACACACATCAAACATCACTAATGCTGTCATTCTTTCATCAAATGGATATTTCGCCCAGAAATGGAAATTCTGTCATCATTTACTCACCCTCTAGTTGTGCCTGTATGAGTTTCTTAGTTCTGATGAGCACAAAATACAATCATTTGGTCATTGGTAAGCAAAGCAGTTGATGATAGCCATTGACTTTCAATGTGGGTTTTTTCCCCATACTATGAAATTCAATGACTACCATTTGGTTACCAACATTCTTCAAAATATTGTTAGTGCCCAATAACTCAAACAGGTTTGAAACAACTTGAGCGTGAGTGGATTATATCTATTCAAGTTGTTGAATCAATCTCAATGTTTTAGTCAAGGCTGTAGCCTATCGACCATCACACATGCTTCGACATAGGGGAGACTGGGGCTAGTTGTCACACTGTTTGCTTTCAGTGAATATTTCTTAGGGTATATTGGTTCACATCTGACAGTTAATTTCAAAAGCCTTGGTCTGTTCTATTAAACTGTGTCAGCCGAACTATATATTTTATACATTGATGATATTGAAAAAAATATTTTTTTATATACATACTGCCTTCAATATGAAATGTGGAATTTTTACCAGGTGACTATAATATCTAAAATTATGGAATTGCAAGATATATGCAAGCAGTTGCAAGAAAATTTTTTGAATTGTGAGTCAAAATTGACTTTTTAATTTATTTTATCCAGTGGTGGAAATGGGCTTCCATATAAAAGCTATATTTGAAAAGAATACATTTCTCTAGAACGATCTGGAAATGTAGGACAACTACGCTCCGCCTGTGTATTTACCAAGCTTGACTTGAGTGCCTACAACCTAGTATGCATCAAAGCTGGCAACCGCCTTCTCCACCACCACTGGGCACTATGAATACTTGGTCAAGCCCTTTGGACTCTCTAACAGCCCCTCCATCTTTCAAGCCATGATCAACGTCATCTTTAGGGATATGTTAAACAAGTTCATCCTCGTTTACATCAACGGCATCCTGATCTACTCCGAGAACCTACAGGAGCACATCAGCCACGTCAGAACTGTCCTTCAGAGATTAATTCAACACAAACTGTACATAAAACTCCCTAAATGTGAATTTCACCACCATATAATTTCTGGGATATATAATCAGTGCAGAGGGAATAACAATGGACGACAGCAAAGTTACTGCAGTTGTTGACTGGCCAAGACCCCAGACCATCAAGGACCTTCAGCGATTCCTGGCTTCGCTAACTTTTGTCAGAGATTTATACTAGGGTTCAGCCAGGTCGTCTCCCCTCTCACTTCTCTCACTTGCCAAAAGTCTTCCCGGCTACACTGGACCCCTGACTGTGAACAGGAGCTCAAGAAACGCTTCACCTCGGCACCCATCCTACACCATGCAGATCCCCAACCACCAATTCATCGTCGAGGTGGATGCATTCAATACTGGAATCTGGGCCATCCTGTCTCAGCGGCAAGGTGAACCTAATAAACTTTACCCCTGCGCTTTTTACTCTAGGAAGCTGAACTCCGCCGAGTGTAACTGTGATATCGGGGACAAGAAACTTCTAACCATGAAGGCAGCTCTCGAGGAGTGGCGACATTGGCTGGAGGGGGCAGCAACTCCTTTCATTGTGCTAACTGATCACCGAAATCTAGAATACCTGAGAACAGCCAAACACCTCAATGCTCGTCAGGCCTCATTGATCTTTATTCTTCTCTCAATTCCATTTCACCATTACATATCGACCAGGCTCCAAAAACGTCAATGCCGACGCTCTATCCCGCCAATTCGACCATCAAGTACAGGAGAAGGAATCGGCTTCCATCATTCCCCCATCCATCATCCTGGCTCCGGTACAGTCGGACATCATGGCTGAGATCTCAGAGGTTCAACATAACAACCCCTGACTGCTGCACCTACGTTCCAGGAGCCCTCTGTACAAGGTTATTACACCTCATCCATAACAACCTCAGCATAGGCTGCCCAGGTATCCACCTTGGAGCTACTTAACAATCGGTTCTGGTGGTCCACCATGTCACAGGATGTCACCATTTTTTTCCAGGATTGTCTTCTCATCAACGACCTGCAGGTTTATTACATCCATTACCCATTCCACAAAGACCATGGTCTCACATTGCAATCGTCTTTGTAACAGACCTACCTCCCTCTAACCATCAGACCACCATTCTCACCATTGTCGACAGATTTTCAAAGACCTGCCATCTCATTCCCATGACCAAGTTACCCACAGCCTGGGAGACAGCACTCTGGGTTTTCAACTGCCCTTATTCCCTTGGACCGGGGAACTTAAAACCGGCCCCTCATCCCCGGGGGAGGCCTCGGAAGCCTACGGGGTGCCTCTGTGGCCCTCTCTGATTGGCAGCAGCGGGAACCTTCGCCAGACTATTAAGGTTCCTACCTGGACACTTCTGACCCACGCACCTTGGCCGATTCGTGCCAGGTGTTGCTTGTTATTTCGCCTATAAAACGCCCGGCCATCGGCCATGACACTCGCAGTATTATCATCCCCCATGGAGATAATAAAGAGCTTTTTCCTAGCAACCGTCTTTTTTTCCTGAAATGCATACCAAAAGATAAATAACAGGACACAGATACATCATTTTCATAATATGTCCGTTTATTAACACAGCCAAATAATGGTGGTTTAAATCAAGCTGAAACTACAGAAACTAGTGTATTATTGTACACTACACAAATAATATTTGTCTTTGCAATGAGAGCAATCTTTTACCTTTACGCCGGTTTCACACTGCACGCGTAAGCAGCGCGTATGCCAGAAGCAGCACGCACCGATTGTAGATACAAAATAGACTCAGCGCCGAAACTATCGTGCGCGGCACTGCCGCTTCTGCTACGCGCTGTCTTTACCAAAGCATTCACAAAGCCGGACAAAAAATAATTAACAGCCCTTATATATATATATATAATTAATTATTTAATATATATAAATA